>JYFJ02000586.1:0-121210 GCA_000934665.2 Catajapyx aquilonaris
CCCCCTGCCCCCCTGCCCGTCTTCCCCAGCCCTCCTCATCCCTGACCTGGCCACTCCTCTCCTCCGACTCCTCGCTGGCTGTGCTACCGCAATGGCTTAAACGAATAGTACGATTCCAGTGCCCGGCAGGAAATTAGTTCGTGCGTACTGGGAGCACTTCCAGACGGTATAAACACGCCTTTATCCGGAACCTCTGCTGAGAGAAGCATCAAACCATCTGCCATCCCGCTTCCCCCTACCCAACTTGGGACCACTCATTCATTAGCCTCAGGCCAACAGATCCTGGCAGGATGGAATCTCTCTCACACAAGCCGAAGCACAAATCCCTCCTATGGCCCACATGGAGCCCAGCCAGAACTTAGGGTCACCAGCATTCATCTCTGACAAAAAAGAAAGAAAGAAGAAGAAAAAAAAAGAAATCCGGCCCTAGCAACGCAGTGAGACAGCACCAAATAATATGCAGCCAGGCATATATTGTTGCAATTGCACGTGCCTAGTCTCGAATCTCTCTCGTAGCTGCCAATATCAGCGAATCCTGGCGTGCATTACATTACGTAAGACCTTCCCATGGCCACATAACTGCCAAGCACGTACGGTCATTTTCAAAGCATTCTCTCCCCGGAGCATAATACACCCGGCCAAGGCCTGCATCTCGTCACCCTGTGGTCAGCCCCAGCCATGCAGGGGCAGACAGCTCCAAAAAGTGGTTCCCTGGCACGGTTTCAGCAAATAAGCTGACCGAACAAGGCCGACCTTCGCTTCATCTGACTGCCCCTGGGCCGCCCTCCCATTTTCGCCCCCTAACCACCTCCCCCCTCCGCCCTTCCGCCAGAGGGAACGCTTGCATGCACATCCCCAGACCAAAAATATCGACTGGGTCGAGGCAACCAAGGCGAGACCAGGGATGGGGCAAAGTTTTCGCTGCCTGTGTGAATTGAGCAGGTGGATTTTCCCAGGACGGTGACTCGATGCTGGACACACTTTTCCCACGTACGGACCAGCATCAGGACACACCAATCAACGCCACGACCCCGATCTCCTCAGGGTCACCTCTTTATTGCTTCGCATCGAGCTTCCTGCAATGCCCTCTCATCCGGCGATCAGAGGTCATGTATTTGAACCAATCGCCAACGACGAAGAACCTTCTTCGGAATCTGGCGCCACCGACTCAAGGCCGGCTCCCTGGAAGTATGCTAATCAGCCCCATTCGTTTCGTAAGAAATCTGGCATTGTCTCCTAACGATTCTATCCCCACAAAGAAAAACCCTGGAACGCGACCCACCGCAAATAGGCGCACGGAATTAAACGACCAAGTTTGTTGACTGCGATGAATTTCGACGATGGTCCATTGCCCACGTTTTTCTTCCCACGGAAAGGCCAAATCGGAGCATGGCATTGGTCCAAAGCTGTTTTTGGAGACGAAGAAGGTGGGGGCGCCGCAGAACCCAATAATAAATAAATCATAACGAAGAGTCTCACGACCCACTCACACTGCCCCG
The DNA here is from genome assembly GCA_000934665.2 of Catajapyx aquilonaris. Classification (NCBI taxonomy): domain Eukaryota; kingdom Metazoa; phylum Arthropoda; class Diplura; order Dicellurata; family Japygidae; genus Catajapyx; species Catajapyx aquilonaris. Next base: position 1,500 of record JYFJ02000586.1, read on the forward strand.
TGACGTGTCAAGGCCCAATCTACGCAAATGCTTCGACACATCCCTTCTCATTAATCTCCACCGCAATGGCAATCGACCTTGACGTCTGTCTGCCCTCCTCATTACCCCCATCCATTCTTTGAGTGTCACATATATCCGCAGCAGCACGAGCAGGAAGCCCCCCACATCCAATTATTGCATACTCCGCATCCATCATGTATCATATTCTTCGATGACCCATCGATGGTGAAACCGTCCCAGCCAATTACCGGCCCCAACCTGAATTGATCGCTCCATCATTAAAATGCATGGATTTATCCGGGATGGTAGCTGGCATTGACCTCGTCAGCTGTCAAACAACAACCGGCGGTCAGCACAATACACCAGACATGCGAGGTCATTTGCAGCAGCACATCGGGGGCAAATGTGGGCAGGTTCAAGACTTCAAGAGTTCAAACCACGCCCCGTTTCAAACCTGCACTGTACATACTAAATGACAAGCTGGCGACCTGCACACAAAAAAATCCTACAAAAAAATCCGGCGTACGCCAATGCCCCTTGTATAGTGGTGGTGCCCGGGTATTTCCAAAGCTGGGTAGCAGCAGCCTGCGTCTGCTGCCGCCGGTTCCATTGATCCACAGCCTGTCTCGCCTGCCACCCTCCCCATCTACCCACCAACCACCGCTTCTTTTCCCCCATCCCCCTACACCTCCATCAGGGACCCAGAAATAATAACAATTAGAGACAATTATCATCCACAATCCTAATTTCAACACACGAGCACAATTGCTGAGACGGACAACAAGGGTTCCCCGTTTCTCAGTCACCTATCAAAGTCATCCACTGCCTGCCAGCCCGCATAACTCCGCGCCATAAAAGGCGGGACGTGGTACGCAAATGCATGCACGTGAGTACAAGACACCGACCGCGCAGCGTCTGGGTGTGAACGACCGGCCCGGGGGTTGATCCGGGGGGGCTGTCCCTTCTGCAAAAATTGGTCGACGGTTACGAAAGCGGCCTTGCCAGGCCATTGATCCAAGGGCGAGGCCTTTGTGCCCGCCCGGTGAAACAAGAGACCAGGAAGAAGACACTGTGGTATCACGCTTCCTCATTACACAACCGGACACTATCTTACTCCGGTGTCCAATTGCGCGCAGCTGGCCGGGTGCAATGTCACCACTAATTTGCCACCTGTCGCTTCGGCAACTGACCTCTCGACTACCCCAGGCAATGACCTTCCCCTTCATATTCCGCCCGCGACTATCAAAATCGTCAACATCGGGCGCCATATTCATAAAAAAACAATAACTTCAGGATAAAGTTCGTCCCAAGGCCTGTCAGTCAAGCACACACTTTCGGTCAAGACTATCCCCCGGGAAATCCATCTAACTGCTTCAACTGACGTATTGCGATGACGCAACCTTCCGATCTACGTATTAGCTCTGCCCTCCCACGACGCATGCATCGCAGATAAACCATCCAATTCCACAGATAAAAGAAAAGCCTTCTCCCACGCCACCATTAGTTACTAACCATTCAATTAGACCACCAATGCCTTGTCCTTCAGTACGCCCCCGCAGCACCCACCACCAGCAGCGCTGCTTAGTAAAATCGTTCACAGTAATGAGCTCTCCGAAATGTGCCACGTGTGGGGATAATTTGCCACAGCACACTACATTATTCGCATACACGTGCGACAGAATGGTGCTTTTGTGCCAAGGATTAAAGGGCGCCCTAATAGAGATGCTGGCACCAAGCAAAGAGCCCGATTTCAATTGGAAGGCGTCGTATTCGATGAAAAGGGGCTTGAGCAAATACTGCTCGTGTGTGAACACCGTTCAGTCGGGAGGAGTCAGCGTTATCGTTGTCCTGAAAATACCGATAAGTGATGCCATATCAGAGCATCAGAATGGATCGCGCGCGTCTTCGGGGGAAAAGTGGGTCGGCCAGTCATGGGCAAATATTTCGGGGCCGTTCCCTAGTCAATATCGTGACGAAGCCTGATAAGGCCAGAAAATTCACTGTCAACCAGCTCTGCAAAAATGATGAAGATATTATGCCGTCTATACACATGACTTGAATCACAGATGACTCACATTACCTCCTTCCCCCACTCAAATGATATGGTAATAGAATTAGGCGTAGCGCCAAACTAAAGGGGTCAAGACCAACGCGAACACGTCAAGTCGTAAAGCAGCGTGTCATTCCGCACTTATCCCACATTTCCGCCATTGCACAAAGAGGTAGGCATAAAAGGAAGGAAATAGAGAACCGGCGACCACATACTGGGCTTGCACCCGCCCACACTATTCCAAACTGCAAGCATTTGCAAATACTACCACCCAACAACACTACCCACTCAGTTGTTGACAAACCCTCAACTTCCAGGCGCAAATGAAATCGATTATTCGGCTCGCACAGAATGGTGGTTCCTTTGTACATGTTCCCAGCAACAGGTGTCACAAACAGTCCACAGTGGAACCTTCGGCGAGCCCTGTGCTGCTACTTGCCCGTGGAATTTAACACCAAAAATAAAACTCGGATGGCTCATTGCCAATGCTAAGTTCTGCCCTGCCAGTCGAAGGTAAAAAAAGAAAGGAAGGGAGAAATAGACTTCCTGTTTCCATGTGCATTTCCTAAATCCTGGGTGCGCGCATGGCGAATGCATATCGTAAATGTGCCGCATGTACACTTGCACTGCTAGCATTTTCGCAGGTTTGGGCGACATGCCCATGAAGTGTTGGAATGTGCACTGAGGGGTTTACACGTTGAGGTTGCAACATACTCTGACGAGTGTATTTACAGGCTGACTACAGGTGCATTCCTCCCAAGTCGAGGAACACTTCTGGGCTCGATTAATTCGTAGTTGTTAACAGCTGGAATAATTATTTCGAAAGTTGTAAACTACCACTTCACAGTAACAGTCATTAGAACAGTGTCTCAGGGTTGCAGCTATTCACATGGTTGATGCCATGTAAATGTTACAATAGAGACCATTATAGTTTGGAGTGATTCACTCAGCCAGCCTGTAAAATTTACACACTGTAAAACTGTGCCACTCAATCAATTTATCGTGGGAAGGAACACCTACTTCTACTAGTTGTCAATGTTATCAGTATATTTAAACTTGTTAAATCATTACTGACGCATGACCTCGTCACATGGCAATACCAGGCACTTGATCCTCGACAAAATACACCTCATTGTGTGTGACACACAAAATTAAGGTTCTTAACAATGCATATGTTTCTGCTGTTATTGTTATTTCAAAGCATTCATTCTCACAATAGTCGAATCCTCCAACCTTAGTAAAAATAGCCGTGGAAACTATTATGGCAAAATAGCTGATAAGTTGACACAATGTCTACTCCTCTCTCGAAATACTATGGCCCCACAATGCCATATCAGTAAACATAATCTGTGATGTGCCTAACTTGCAGAGCATGGAATTAAATTACATGAAAGATCACCTCATATTTCCAGGCACATTTCAACAATCTATTATACTGTACATGATTAGAAAGGAGGGGACCGAACATGTATAAATATTATTGGATACAAAATTGCACATTCAAACTCTATGAGACCAATGACTATAGTATATCTGTGGGCGAGTGTGAGGTGAGTGTTGACAGCAAAGCATGGTGTAACATGTCAACTTGATTGTCATTGCAAATTCCACTTGGGACAATCGTGCATTGCATAGATAAAATTGCTTGGCAGGCGCCACAGAGGTAAAAGCAGCAGCTGTATCTTTCTATGGCACAGCCTGGCATTGCAAACAAAACAACAGGTTCATGCCTACATTGCATTACTGAATTAAAATCACCTATAAAACATTGGGACTATTTTAATAGCCATTGGTCACCTCAGTGTCAGAGAATAGGTTAGGTCGAATTTTCAGGTTATGACCTGCCCCAATTTAACAGTGAGTTACTGTAGTTCCAGTTTCCCAGTCACCACAACCCTGCCACTACATCAGAGATTATTTTTATACACAAGCCCTAGTTGCACTATTTCTTCATGTCCACATGATTCCATTGGCATTTGCCTTCATTAAAGCTAACCAGCATATGCTTATTTTTAGCCTTGCCATGAGCCCACATTGATCTAAGCATAGCCTACTGCATGCTTTTACACTGTTCTCCCCAGTCACCTGCTTTCTCTTAACCACCCTAATGCCACCCCACACAACCTTCAGTGGCAACCTGTGCTGTAATGCTTGTTGTCCTCAATCTGTTGTACTGTATAGATCGAAAGGCCGTCTAACATTAGTAACCTATTCAAGGAATTTGGCAGAAGATACACGGACACATTCCTCAGTTATTTCCTTAGCCCATTCTCTTGCCATATGTCACATGCTTATGAAACTGCTGATTGGTGCCAAGAATAAGTATTTCTCCTGCAGCATGTTAGTAAATACACTTCTATTGAAGGGTTTTCCTTATTGCTGCAATTTTCCTGGCCACAAATACTCCCCAATTATCCTAATGAAATTACCTGCAATACTGTCATCACCATCTTTACACTTCAACACTAGGATTGTTTCATTTCCAAAAATAGTAACAGCAACAACTGAGCTATGCCTTTCCAGTTTTTACCATTTCTAGTCTAGCGCATGGACCTTTATCGTTCCTGCCATTTGCAGAGGGAGCATTTTAAGATGTAACCTAAAGGTCCTAAACAATTGGCTGTCAATTGTGAATGGCAGCAATGATTGGCTGAAGCTAATTTTTAAATTATAGAGCAGTTCATGCGAAGTGATATCATCATATGATCGAGTGCTGAAAATAACTGACTGGTACACCTGTAGGAAGTGCCTAAGGAGCCAGGCAAGAGGGTGAGGGTGGAAGCATGAATGAATCAACTTGCTCATGCTTCCACCTGTGCTTGCATTGGAACTGCTTGCCAGGGTACAACACAGTTTTTTCCAGCGCTGCTTGCTTCCCATGTAAAGAGGAAGACTGCAGCTTGGCCTTCCCTTTCAGAGCATGCATCATTTTGCATGACACAATGTATAACTACTACAAACAATTTTATTGTGCCAACTCATTGTGGTGATGGCACACCCTGTGACACAAATGACAAAGGAAAAATATCAGTCGCTTTGCCCCAGAAAACCCCACAATGACAGTGTTTATTACAGGATCAAGAATTCATGGCCATACCATATTGGTTTTTGATTGAACTACCTCAAAGTGTGGTTTGTAACAAATCTCAATGCTATGCTGCATTATGATGTGCCTGAGAGATAAGTATCCATTTCAGGGTGTCATATGACATCACCTTATCACATGAAACAAGGTGTGTATCCATTTAATTTAATTTAAATTTCTCTATCTCTTCACCATCTACAGCCAATAACGTGGGTACAATCTATGGTTGACATTGGAAAAGGGAAGTTTCCCAAATTAGGCAACTATTGTTGAACCAGGAAATAATTGCATGGGTTTACTGGGGTTTTGCAGTAGTTTCCATATGCAAAGGGAACCTGAAGTAGGTCATACCCCTGTTGAAAATAGAAGGGGGGGAAAATCCCACCTTATGCACATTTCTTCAGGGCAAACAGAAGACAAGGTAGTAGGGACCAGGGAGGATGAAAGGTTGGAAAAACCCACGTGGCCATGCAGACTTTTCCTGGGCCTTTCCGAGTCATTTGGCACCTCCAGGAATATCACACCTTTTCTCTTGGCTATGGGCGAAGAGAAGGGCGTGCAGGAGTATGGAGTTACTATGAACATTGACACAGAATCAGAAAATAACACCTAAGCAAGTGAAGGTGCAATGGACAGGGTTATGAACCTCAGCCTTCTTGCTTGGCTGGCAGGCCACGGTTTCTCCATATTTCAGTCATAAGGATTCAAGGTCGAATATAATCTACATCTCAAGCAGTGGAGAATAACCTTTGTTGCTATCATTAATTAATCGTAAAGTCTGAAACAATGCTCCATGCAGTCAACCTGTAATATTCTAATACTGTCATGAGCCGCTGCTGGAACTTCCCAAATGCCGAACTATACATTTGAATAATATTGCACCACATTTCAGAGAGTAACGCAATAAATGATAAAATTATAAGGTCAGATCATGAGCCTCCTGACATATAAAATGACAAAAAGGGAACACTTGCACCACTAATAATAATAATCAATACTGCACAGCAACTCATATTACACATCATGATGTAATCACTAATGAGTATGGCATGACCTTCAGTGTTCAAATTCTTATCACATTTCTCACAATGAACTCAAAAGGTATAATGGCATTCCATGGATTATCATCAGATTTAAAGAATACCCGTCACAGCCCAAGCAAAGTGTAAAACTGCCAGGCAGATGTAAGACTAACTCAAAAACTAGTAAGGGTGAAAGCATGCCCTGCACTAATCCCCTCTGAATCATTAGTGCAGGGCATGCATGTGACTTTCACTCTTACTAGTTTTTGAGTTACAGTCTTCTTACATCTACATCTGATGGCAGAAAACTCCTAACTCCTTCACTAGATTGTACATAGCCAGGTAACGACACTGTGGAGGGATACGACTATCAAAAATATTACAATTTTCCATAATTAACAAAGGATAATACATAGTAAGCCTCACAAAAGAGTTATGCTTCCATTCAGCTAAAAGCCAGTGACACTGGCTTGCATCTCGCTACATTACATGAGCCTCTAGTTATTTTGTTCACGCCACTCTGAAGGCAGGGAAACTCCCAACCAGAGTAACTAAAAAGGAAAGAATGTGTACCAACACACTTGCGCAGTTGTAGATATGTGATCTGGAGTATGATTATCAAGAGAGCAAGCAAGCAATTCCTCTTTTTAACACAGTTACAAAGTGATGACACCTTTAATTGGTTTTCAACTGTATTTGCAATGCACCGAAGCAGGTCGGCATGGTGGATATGGCGTCCGACTGCTAATCGGGAGGTCCTGGGTTCGAATCCCAGGGCCGGCAACCCTGACTGTGGTTTTCTGTCCTGCCTGCGCCTTGAACTGTCATGCAACCAGGACAAAGCATGCCTCTTGTCACCCTCCTCAATTCTGCCCTATTGTTGCCAGCTGCTTCACACAACCATAAATCCCATTGGGACTCTATGACATATGTGTCGTTCAGCTTATCATGCAGCCATATCATCATGACTGGTGGGCAGAGAAGCAATACCTACTTGGCTGCAAACTTATGGGACATGACATGTAAATCACACCCTATGACCAGCTGCTAGCTATACCATATTATTTACTTTTAAATGTCGCCTTTGTCATATTTATTATTGTTATGCCCTGGGTACTGTTACTTCACCAGCTGATAATTGAGCTTGACTGAAGGTTCTCCAATTAGCAATAATAATAATAATAATAATAATAATAATAATGCTTTTGCTTGCAAGACTTGGTGGCACTAGTTATTCGTTACTTTCCACATTACACACTGGCTCTAGATACATCTTAATTATGGGCCTCTTTCTCAATGATAGGTGATAGTGCAATCTTTACAGATTATGATGATTAGAGCTTGATGACAAACTCCAGTTACCTAATTTACTCGCATGTGATTACTGACCTGGTGTTACTTGGCCCCTCCCAACAATACATTTTCCTACCAATTTGAAGTGAAACCGAGTGAAACAGCTGCAGAAACACCAACAATAAAACTGTGACAGGCAGGCAATATGGTTACATTACTCGCATACTGCTAATGTCGAGGTAGAGTACGGTGCAAATGATCGCACAAAATCCTGCATTTCCGATTCCCTGCTTATTCCCAGATTTGACTGAGGAATAACATGAAGCCTTTCCATCCCTTGACCCCCACCAGCAAATGAGACGGTCCCTGCACTAGCTACACCACACATCCTTGCTTTCTTTTTTTTTCCACCCCCTTCCCCACCCTGTTTTCCTTTCTCGACTGGCCCTAGCAGGATCCCACCTACTTTTCCACCTTCCCCATCCACAAAAAAAAAGAGGGCCAAACGGAAGACACCTTTACGTATGTAACACGTCCCCCTGCTGCAATAAAGGGTCTCCATCCCTTATGCCCCCTGACCTGTGTTCTTGTCTGGGTGGTACTCACCACTAGATCCCTGCACATTGAATAAAAGCTGAAGGGCGGCACAGTCCGGTGCGCTACCCCGCGAGGAGAGACCACGGCGAGCCAGTTGAGATGTCCTTTACACGGGAGCACCCGACGGGGAAGGGGTCAAGGGTCGCGGAGACCGCTGCTGCTCTGCTGAGTGTTCCAGGCTGTGTCCCACCAGCTAATGAAATCGCCGCCTCCTGCTCCACCCACGCCCTGCCACCGCCTTCTTCTTCTTCTTCTTCCCGCACGACGAAAGTAGGCGCAGACCGAGGAATGACCCTGGGCTGACTGAGCCACTCTTTGCCTTTGCAGCTGCAGCGTCCCTCCCTTCCTTCCACCGCTCTCTCCCTTCAAATCTCGTCTCTCTCTCCCTCTCTCTCCCCCGCAACACCCACTACGGATTTCCCCCGAAATGCCCACAAAATGGCCGATCTTGACGATGACGTCACGGGAAGGTACGACGTCGTCGTCGTCGACGTCGATTCTCACAAAGGGTGACGTCATCTGAACGCTGCCTCCCGCCGGTACTCCCAAAAGCGGTGATTGGCTAAACCAGGCAGATCTACCAATCGTAGTGTCGCAGCGGCGGTCTGAGCACCACCGCATGAATGCACCTGTGGGATTAGGCACTCTTGCACCATCTCTCGCAATAATTTGGAGGCATTGCGCGGGACAATTCCATTGTCACGCATCATGACACAGCCTTAAATCATCATGGGAATTTACGACATCTTCTGTAATGAACCTGGGCTCAAAAATGTATTCGCGAGATAAAAATGCAGTCTGAAAAATTAAAAACAAGTGAATTCAAACATGGCGGCGCCCATCGTTTCCCAAAATAGTCGGCGGTGTTTGGCTTGGTGGGGCAAATGCACCAAAAAACAGGTCTAAAAATAAGACCGCACCGCTACCACGCCGCCCCTTTTCCTTCCATCTGGCCGGTTCGAGAACATTCTGGATAATCCTAGTAGTCTAACTTGAGGTAAAAAGAGGCGCAGTTGTGAGATGATGATGTGCGACAGTATTCTGGGGGAAGTCAGCATGGATCCTAATCAACTGAAAGTAGAGGGGAACCAGGCATTCAACGAGGGAGATTGGGACAAGGCGCTGGCCCTGTACACGCAGGTATTAAATACTACATGCAACATGGTCACATGGAAGAAATGAAATCTGGGTACTGAGTCATTACTGCCTGTATTGATTGGCATTACAGTATTGAAAGTCACATGCATAGGACCCTATAAGAGCTAAGGTAAAATCTGATGAATGGAAAGCACCATTGCACTTCTAGGCGTAGTAAACCAGTTTTGTGTGTTTCAAAAAGTAAGCCCGCAAAAAAATGGAATTTTCTACCCCACTTGCCGTAAAGGCCAGTTAATCACGTTCTCAGGGAGAAAGAAACTCATCGGTTATAAAGAGCCCAATAATATAGTGGTAACAGGAATTTTCAAATTTCATAAGATGCCATGAGTAATACCTAACATAAACGTTGCTACTTGCAGGCCCTGAAGTTGTCTCAGAAGGATAATGAGAGAGTAGTGTTCCTAAAGAACCGGGCAGCTGCTTATCTGAAGATGCACAAGTATGAACAAGCAATGGAGGACTGCAACCAGGCTCTTGATATTGTCTCAAAAGATCCAAAAGCCCTTTTTCGCCGATGTCAAGCTCTACAAGCACTTGAGAGGTATGAAGAAGCTTACCGGGATGCACAGCAGGTCCTCATTGCTGACCCAGGAAACAAGGCCATACAACCCATTATCAAGCAGCTCTATGAGGTTGTCCAGGAACGGGTGAGGAATGCTTCCTGAGGAATTTAAATCAAGCAGTCATTATTACCAGACATACCGTAATCTTCGATTTTTATTGAATGATTCCAGTATCAATATGTAAGATCATTATTTACTCCCCGTTGTTAAGAGTTCTCCTAAACATACCGGTACCCATGTTTTGAAAATGTCTTACAGACTTAAGCTGCATTTACATGTGAGCGATTCGACGACAAAGTCTTCGCTGAGCAGCAACATCAGTGAGTAACCCTAGTAACCAGTATCGTTTGAGGCGAAAATCAATTGTTACTTTCACCTCAAACAATATTGGTTACTTTGCTCTGCGAAGACTTCACTTGTCAAATCGCTCACATGTAAACGCGGCTTTACTTGTAAAAGAAACAATATCTTTGTTATTGAAAACAACAATGGTCAGTATACTGATTATTAATTTTTTCAGATGGCTCAACGTGCACAAACTTCCAACAAGGTGGCACAGATGTTCAATTATGCTTTCGACATGGGTGCTGATGCAGGAAAAAGAGAGACAGCAATTAAAAACCTTTTGGTCTTGGCAAGAGAAAAATCAGGTACATCCATCAACAGATTAATAATCCATATGTCTGATGGAGCTGTCTTCTTCAGTGAAAGATGCAACACCAAACCTGACCAAATGTGCTGTAACATTTGCATATTTTTTCTACCATAACTGTGGCGATATTTATAATAAGTTTAATTCTGCAATTGCCTTGGTCACATCACAAGTTGTGGGACAGCTGCGATATCTACAATGCAGTAAATTTCTGTTGCGTCCAGTTCTTTCCTCACATAATTGTTTTTCACAGGTGCTGATATGATGATGAAAGAGGGAATCCTGCAGAAACTGCACACATTAATCAAAGTTGAGAAGTCTTCCCCATATGTGATCACTAGTATTAGGATAATGAGCGAGCTATGCAAGAGTGACTTAAGTAATGTAAGAAAAATAGTTGCTAGTAGCATGAATTTTCATTACAGGAGAACCCTGATTATCCGTCACCCAAGGGACTGGGGCATAGTCGGATAACCAAAAAGGTCGGATAATTAATCCGAGGAGTACAAAAACTTTAATAAAACACAACAAAAAAACATGAAATAACGTTCACTATTAAGGTTTTCTAAGAAATAGTGAAGTATTTTTCTTTTACACACTCTACTGTACTGTATTTACAATTTAACTAAGGCAAAACAAACAAATGCATAGAACAGTACAGTATTTTCATGAGAAAACATTATTTCCGGGGCAGGACGGCCGGAAAAACCGAGGAGTCGGATAATCAGGGGTCGGATAATAATCGGGGTTCTACTGTACTAGGATTTTCAACCAGTCTTTACCTTTTAGTGCAAGCAGATAATGCAGCAACTAGGAATTCCTTTCTTCATTGACCTGATCAGCAGAAAGGATGATGCCCAGGTCAATGCCGTTCAATATTGCATCCAAACAATGATTAACACTCTGTCAGGAATAAATGTGCAGAAGGATAAGGATGCTGATAAGGAACTCCTTACAGGTATAGTCTCACATATATAGTGGCATATTATCATATCCAATCATATCTCTAACACCTCTCTTCCAACATCTTATTACTCTCACAGCAAACAAGAAGGAAATTGATTCTTTGATGACCTGCTTGCTCACCTGCACTAACAGCAGGACCATATCTGGATGTGGTCGAGATGCAGTCCTTGAGCTCTTGATGAGAAACTGTGGTTTTAAAGAGCTAGAGTGGTGTGAGAAGCTTATTGAGCTAGATGGTAATGCTACTTCTGCTATTGAGTGTATTTACTGAAGTGGCAGTGGTGTTCACTTACAATTCGCCTCCTCCTCATATATGTTTGTGTACAGGTTTGTATCGCATACTGGAAGTGGCCAGTGAACTACCAGAATATCACTATGAGTCTGCAATGGAAATCACTGAGTCTACCAGAACAACTGTCTCTGTCTTCCTGGCAAAAGTTTATGAAAATATGTATTATGACAAAGCTAAGGAACTGTTCATAAGCAAGGTGGATGAATATATAAAGTAAGTTCCAGAGTGCATTGTGATGTGACCTGGTCATGGCAATTGATTTGCAACCAAACACTTTTGCAGAGAAAAGTTGTTGAATCCAGAATTGGAATCCAAGGTCCGAGCAACTGTAGCTATTACAACTCTCTTGCTGGGACCCCTGGATGTGGGCAACACTTTCGTAGCACGGCAAGGAATATTGGAGATGATCCTAGTTATGGCAGGCACTGATGACTTCCTTCAGCAGGTCTGATTATCACAATATTGAGCCTTGCTTAAGAAATCGAGTGAACTTACCTACATGCATGAAAGTCTGTGTGCAACCCATCAGTGGACCCATCTCTACCCCATCCATTAATCACACCAACCTTGATGGCCCTCCTTTTATCATGTAGTCACTTATAAAACAAAACATGATTGTAATAATTCTACTTACAGAAAGTAGCTTCAGAAGCGATTATAGCTGCAACATCTAAGAAGGACAAGGTGCGAACCATCTTGACCCAAGGAGTGCATATCTTGAAGCAGTTGTATCAGTCCAAAAACGACAGCATAAAAGTTCGTGCACTGGTTGGCCTCTGCAAGATAGGGAGCAGCGGGGGAACAGATTCCACCATTAGGCCCTTCGCTGACGGATCGTCCTTGAAGTTGGCCGAAGCTTGCAGGCGTTTCCTCACTACCCCTGCCAAAGATGGAGATATGAGGAAGTGGGCAGCAGAAGGACTCTCTTATCTCACACTTGATGCTGAAGTAAAGGAGAAACTCATAGAAGATAAAGTGGCCCTCAGGGCTCTCATGGAACTGGCTCAGGTAGGTTAGTTTTCAGGTGGTAGAATGCACATCTGCAATTTGGACAGTTGCTAAACACATTTAGGGGAGTGCTCTGCTGTGTCAGACTAAATGAAATAGGTGAAAATTAAAGCACTATTAATCAAAAATTCAAATCTTTTGCCAATGTCGACATTCAAGGAGCAGGTGTTTGGTAATAAATAGTATTGTGGCAGCGTTACTGGATGGGGTGGTTGCAGGTCACATGCTTATCACACTGTTTGTTTTTATCAAGGTGCCCAAGCCTTTTGGGAAGTCACTGTCAAGTGAGTTGTAGTTTCTCACAACTGTACTGCATAGATCCAGGAGAAATAATTTCATTAATCCAGTGTTTACCTGGGCATAAAAATAAATTGTCGTCATTGTGCGCAATTTCAGTAATTAAGGTTTGAAAATGGTTTCTTTCAGACTGGAGACAAGTCCGTCATTTATGGAGTAGTTGCCATCTTTGTGAATTTGACTAATTCTTATGACAAACAAGAGATGGTCCCAGAACTCGTAGAACTGGCTAAGTTTGCAAAGCAGCACATACCAGAGGAACATGTCTATGATGATCCTGATTTTGTGGAAAAGCGCCTTGAGGTGAGAAGTAATTAGGATTTTCCACAAATTACACTATGTGATTAAACTTACACTTGAATAATTTTCATTACATAGGCCTTGTGCAAGGAAGATGCAACGTCAGCTATGGTGTCACTTGCCAAAACTGATAGCCAGAACATCAGGGAATTGATTTCCCGAGTTATGAATGCCATGTGCAATAACGTGAGCCTGAGGGGAATTATTGTACAACAAGGTGGAGCCAAAATGCTCCTTTCACTGGCCTTAGAAGGGACAGACAAAGGAAAGAAGCAGGCAGCACAGGCTCTAGCCAGGATTGGCATCACAACTGATCCAGCTGTTGCATTTCCAGGGCAAAGGGTAGGTATTTCTCTTGAGCTTTTTTTACCTTGTAGGTGACTTTTGTAGGACATTAATAAGCAAAAAATGTCATTTCGCAATTGTTGCATTCATATTGCAGGCTTGTGAAGTCATCCGCCCTCTCCTGTCCTTGCTACACCCTGACTGTTCTGGTCTGGAGACCTTTGAAGCATTGATGGCCCTTTGCAATTTAGCTGGCATGACTGAAACTGTGCGGAAATGGTACCTATCCTATACTTTTCCAAGTCACAGCATGGGAATTTAATTGTAATCAAAACTTTCTTTGATAGCATTATGAAGGACAATGGCTTTTCCCACATCGAGCAGTACATCTATGATGAGCATGAAATGCTCAAGCGTGCTGCATTCCAACTTATGACAAACTTGTGCTGTTCCCCTGAAGTGGTAGAGAGGTTTGAGGGTAAGAATGATCGTGTGAAGTATTTTGTGCTTATCTGTACAGCTGAGGATGATGAAGACACTGTTAAGGCTGCAGTAGCAGCCCTTGCCATCCTGACCTCAGAAAGCCGCAAGTGCTGCAAGAAGATAGTGGAAGTGAGTAACACTTACGTAATAACACTCAGTAATGGACCCTGGTCCCTGGATAAAGTGGAAATCTGCCATTTGCAGAACTTTTGTTTGGTCACAACACAGAATTTTCTATGCATTTCTCTCACATGTTGCAGAGACTTGTTCAGTAGGAAAACATTTTGCAGAACGGAGCAATTCCGCTGTATGCAGGTTCCACTATATCACATGTACGAGTATATTCTGATGAACTTACTCTTCTTGCAGGTGTCATCTTGGGTTGAGTGCATTCGATTCCTGTTGGCAAACCCAGACAAGGCTACTGCACATCGTGGTGTTGCCTTGGTTTATAACATGATGGCCAGCAGCAAGTCTGTAGCAGAAAAACTCATTGAAACTGATATTATGGAAGTCCTAATGGCCCTCACTAAACTTGGTGTGTAATAGCTACATTTTTTCTACTCTGCCTAATTACACGATCTGCTAAACATTCCGTAACATTTCAGAAGGTGAAGATGTGGAGGCGATTCGAAATCTAGCAGACCAAGCTCTGAAAGCTGCGGAAAATTGGAAGCTTATTAAGAAACCTGACGAAGAAGAAGAAGACATCGGAAGTGATGTGGAATAGATTTTAAAAAAATGAAGTGTTAAGTTTTCAAAAAATTTTAATATTTGCCGTATTCTTATTACATGATTGTACAGTATGTTACTCTATTTCTATAAAAATGCTTACTAATGCTGCAAATATTCAGATAATCTTAATTTATTTAACCTGTACAAATTTCAGTCTCAAACTAGTTCACTAAGCCATAGGTCAGTGTAGTCATCAATAATGCATCCAGCTGGAGGATCAATAGTTTAAGAGGGTACATGCACAAGGCATTTGTCATGTCTATTACCTCTCGAAACCAATGGCATTGGCTACAATATACACTTACAATATAAGCTAAAGTTCAGAAGGTAAAATATTTTGCAGTCTGAATGCTCCGGGGCCTGCATATATAATGACCTTGTTCATTAGAAAGAGTCGCAAATCTGCAAAAATGAGTCAGATGCACTGGTCTTGGGTGTCACTTACCAAAAAATCACAGAGTACCAAGAATTATTTTTTTGAAGGATGTTTCAATTCAAAAGGGAATGCAATTTTGATTTTGAGTATGACAGTATTACTCAATTTCTTCTCTTTTCTTGGAACTGTGCCTGATGTCAATTTTACTGTCTGACCCCTGTTCTCTCAGGCAAAGTATGTTGAACCAAGCTTTGACCATAAGGACATATGAAAAAAGACGGGTGGGCATGAATGACGAGTTTCATACTTCTCCAGGACATGTTTAGGATTGCCTTTTTCAGGTTGTGGACTCTCTACTGCACACCCACAACTTGTGTTAAACGTAAGTAATGGTTGGGGGCATCAGGGGGGCATCAGCAGCACATGTTCACATGGAGGCAGTAAAAATTTCTTCCAGCCCAGAAGCCCAAAAGCAGAACAAATGAACAATTAACTAGATCATTCTGCTACATTGGTTCACTCTGTTCATTGTCAAGTGACTCGTATTTCTGGCTCATTAATGGCATACTGCTTGCAAAATAATGTTTTTCATAAAAAATTGTGCACGTGGTACATGGTTAGAATGGTTAAAAATGCTGTGGCCCTTTCATTTGAGCTTTGATCTCCATTTTTTGCTGGATCTGTTAGTGAAAAATTTCAAGAGCACACTTTGTCCAAGCTCCAAAGAGCAAAATAATGGAGAATCATGTAAAAATCTGCTCATCTGCTTGTGGGTAATTGCTGAGCTTAGAATTGCTTGTGGCATGTATTGGTGCAACCTTGGTGCAACTTATATGTCAATTGGAGCCATATAAGTTATGCATGGTACCAAATGGTACGAAGTATTTCCAAAGTATAGTCTTATGTCTTATGTACTTTACAGATTTACCACCTAGCTATGCTGCTCTTGGTAGTTTTTTCTCTCGAAAGAAAACAATCGGTTTTGTTTCAGTCTGTCAGATTCTTCTCCATATCCTACACCCGCCTGCATAATCATCATCCCCTCCCTTCCGCCACACCTCCAAATTTTATGGCCAAGGAGGAGGGACCTAGGTCTTTGACCATTTTACAAGTCTGAATACTGCAGTAAAATTCTACTCTACCATACCTTTCAAACGATGCCAATAAACCCCGAAGAATCAGTACATGCCACAATCGAATATTATCATGCGAGCATATCCTACCGATCGTTATGGAGATAGAGAGAAACGCTTGTTGGAGACTCCCATTAATAAAATAAGCTGCCCACCTTGATTTTCCGTGTAACTGCAATGAATCGATATAAAGCATTTAATGCTGCAATATAATACCATCGTGGAAATTGATTTTATTGCGCTCATTGTATGCGATTCGTATGCTGATAAGAAAATGTCAATTTCAGACGAACATCATTTAGCACGCATCATTCTGCAACCACACTGTACCGTGCGTAACACCCCAGGCATCCATTTACAAGAAGAAACCCGTGTTTATATTTTCCCAGCCATTAAATTGCTTACGTCATGGCCGGCTGCACTACATATATAGATACCACGTCTCTCAAAAAGGGAGGGCCTTTATGCTGGGATACATAAACGATGGAAAACCCTGAACAAGCAATTAATGATATATTAATAATATGAGATCAACCACTTGTTCTATATGTTTACCTCATTTATGCAACCGGCCCTAAGTGGCCAACAATTATTATGAGCTCGTGAAAACACCCCATTCATAGAATATGGCCAAAGTCCTCCTCTTGTCGCCACTAATAAGTAGCCTATTTGGTAATTCCCCCCCCCCCCCCCCATATGTCGCAGCCCATTCATCGTGTTAGCTAAATATTTGCGTAAGAGAATTGCGTGCTCCCGTTCTTCCAAAAATTCCACGTGATCGAATCACGCAATTCGCAGAAATCCATATTTTTGACGTCACAAGTGCTGCGACAACCAATCTTGCAATATAATCGCTACTCACTTCTGCACAAGAACTGCATGTGCAGATGGTCTCATTATTTGTGCTTACCATTCACCTGTAACCTTCTCTTCCCTCGTCTTACCGTGCGATCGACATAATAAGTGAAGAGTAACTTTAGAACCAAAAAAGTAACCTAGCTCAACCAATTTACATGAACTTGATTATTTCATTCCGGTTACATTATTCATAGTCTACATATTTTTCAACTGTGAAAATGACTCCTAGCGCAAGAGTGACGGTTTACGGCTGGTAAAAACTTCCTGCACACCAATAAAATCAGTAGCAAGAGTTTCATCAACAAGTGACATTATGGAAGAAGGAAGAGTAGCCTACAGGTCATAATGCGTCCTGCTGTGCCAGACAATGCTTTATCTGCTCATTGTTGTATGGATCAGAAAATGTATTGAAACACCCACGTCAGAAGTGAAGTGAAAGTATTTTATCACCCAGCTGTCTACTGTAACAAAGAAGCAGCTTTGATAGTACTAATTGTCATTTTATCAGTGCTAACTCAAGCCATTAAGTAGTGTAATAATACCGCGCACAAAAAAAATAAATCGTCTAACGTACATCAACGGCCGCCCAGAAGACCCAGCCAAATAAGGAGAGGTTGTAAACACCGGTAACTAGTATTGCAAGTGCTGTGCACTACACATTGCATCGACGAGAAGAAAAGTAATATTATTGTTAAGTACTTGTACATGGGAACTACCAAGTGAATCGTGATGAAATACACGTAGGCTATAAGAAACTGCAAGTCCTTTCAAATGCGTCACACGAGACGGCGGACTATGTACAGATGACGAATCAGCCCCCTGGCTTCAGCACAATGTATATAATCAATACAAAATTATCTTATATCAAGTGAAATAACATAAAAAATAAATGCAACATATCCATTGAAATCAACGAAATACCTTGTAATGCATCCGAATACGACGCAAAACAAGAGTTGGAGCAGTTCCATGCATAAACGTCAGGGCAAGCAATGTATTTCCAGTCTGTATTAAGTGCCTGAAACTTGCATTTACCAGTGCATTTGCATACTCATTTTACACACATTTGACCACCGCATTTCAAAAGCCGGGCCTAAAAATTCAAATGTATATAAGTACACAAGTGCATATGCTTGGTAATGTAATGGGGTGAGTGAAACTGCATGAGCCGAGAGCTCTCCGCTCCGTTCAAGCGCCGACCCGATACTAAACTTTTACAGGTCTTTTTACACTCGGCCCCTGGTTCCAATGGCCCCTTCCCACTGCCAGCACGTTAGCTATGCTACCAGGGTCGGCCCCGTGTCTCATCTGCCCCCGGAATAAATACCCGGGGCAAACAGCCTTTCACTTGCATCTACAATGGTTAGCAGTGGCCTCCGAAGCCGAGAGTTCAGGCTCAATCCAGTGTTTAAACTGGGTCCGATTAGAGCGGCCCGTGGCCGGCCCCGGGTGGTTCAGCAGCCCCGTAACCTATACCGATCTCTTCCCCAGAATGTCCTCTTTCTACCTGCCACAGTGTCCGGCCCCGGGGCCGCCCTGGATACCCATAAAACTACCGAAACCCCGAATTTGTGCTCTGCCCGCGAGTCGCACTCCGACTTTCATAACCGCCTGAGAGTTTTCCAGGGGCTTGTCAGCCTGGATGAACTAGACATATATGTAGTCCGAAACGTCCTGCATCTCCCTGCACAGGTCCCGGGTCCGCCCGCGGGCGCGCACTGTGCTAAAAAAGTCAAAAAGGTCGACGAGGAAGCACAGTTGGATCAAGTGGAAGAAGCCGAGCAGGAGCTCGGCCTGGCGCCCGCTCGCGCGCGTCCCCTCCGAGGTCCGCGCCTCCCCTATAAAACGCCACCCGCTAGTGAGTGGCGCTTCATTCCAGATCCAGCAGTCGTTGAGGTAGCATCAGCTCCTGTTCATCTACTCTTCACCGCTTGACTCCAGTTGTTCCCGTACACCGCCAAGATGACCGACGTAGCAGCAGCAGCGCCCCAGGGCACACCCAAGAAGGGGGCCAAGTCCAAGAAGCCGAGGACCAAGCCCAACCATCCCCGCACCTCTGACATGGTCAACAGCGCCATCAAGAGCCTGAACGAGCGCGGTGGGTCCTCTCTGCAGGCCATCAAGAAGTACATCGCCTCCAACTACAAGGTCGACGCCGAGAAGCTGGCACCCTTCATCAAGAAGTACCTGAAGACCGCTGTCCTGTCCGGCGGTCTGGTCCAGACCAAGGGCAAGGGGGCCACCGGCTCATTCAAGATCAGCACCGGCGTGAAGGGGGAGAAGCCGGTCGTGGCCAAGAAGAAGTCGCCGATAAAGAAGAAGCCGGCCGAGAAGAAGGCAGCGGCGGCCAAGCCCAAGAAGGCCGCGGCTGGGGCCTCCCCTGCCAAGAAGCCAAAGAAGGCGGCACCCAAGCCGAAGAAGGCTGCAGCCAAGCCCAAGAAGTCTCCGGCAAAGGCCACCAAGCCCAAGACCCCCAAGAAGCCGAAGACTCCCAAGCCCAAGAAGGCGGCAGCCAAGAAGACCGCCAAGAAGGCTTCACCCAAGAAGAAGTAAATTTCTTCAGATGGGAGGTTTTATCGGAGGACGCAGAAACCAGGCCGATCCACCATCGCCCGGTCTGGAGGAGAGGTTTTAGAAGAAGAACTAAAAATGGCCCTTTTCAGGGCCACCCAAATCTATCTGAAAGAGCATTTGCAAAACCAAATTTTTTTCCACCGTCACAGGTACCTTCCCCAACAATAAAATAAATACCCGACCTTTCCTTCCCTTTTTCAACTGGGGTTTGGATCGGAGTGTTGCTGGTTTGTACTGTTGGAATGATGGGGGGGGTTAGGTCAACATAAGCACGTGTTGGGGAAAGTAGGCCGCTATATCGTTTGTTGCGATGCCAAACGGGTCAGTTATGTGATAATTATGTCCCCCCGCATCACCCTCCGTCCTCCAGTTTCATGCGTCACGTCCTTCAGGCTAAATACAGATCCGGAGTATTACGTTTTTAGAATAGGGTTTCTGAATAGGCGGGGTGTTGAAGCTAGGCATAGCCCTGTTGCTGGCAGTGTGGTCATGTTTGGCCAAATGCGCGGGAAAAGTTTTATTGCATTTTGGCGGGATAATCGCGGCAGTTTGGGTAGGTGGGCAAAAAAAGGCGGGAAAGAGGGAAGGGGTCGGTTGAGTGGAGAAGGGGAGGGAAGGATCAGCTTCCGGACCAGACAAAACCGGTTCTTCCACCCATCGTTGTCGCCCCTGACCCTCAACCTCAACCCGCCCCACTCCACCGCCCCATGCTCAACAATGCAGAATTGCGTGGGTAAGCGGGAGGGATTGGGACCGACAGCTGCACACCTTTTATTCAAAAAAATTGCGACGCCCTATGGTCATACCACCTATCAAAATTCCTCGCCGATATAAATGCGTAGAATGTAGTTTTTATGCACAGTGTACGTGAAGCGCGGGCCACATGCCAAGCCGATGAAAATACCTTATTGGACTAGACCGGTAATAAAAATCGATAATGTAAGTCTCGGGGAGTTACGTTGACTCCTGCCAGGTTGTACTAGTTCAAGGTGAATATTAGTAGCAAGACAGCTCGTTTCCGTACGTACTGCTTACTCACTTTTTCAGTCTGCAGCAGGAAAAATAGCACGGCGCGTGTGAATATTTCTCAATCAGTCGAGAACAATAGGGCATAATGTGTAACATGCTTTCACCTTGGTTTCGCCGGCTTACATGGTTAGCAATATTAGATTTGAGCAGTTAATTTATTGATAACAATTATTGCAGTGGTGATCCATATAAAATAAACCCAAGCATTGACAATGATGGTGCGAGGAATATGCTCCCGCCCTCTGCTGGCCAGATGTGGGTACATGTACCCCCGGGTGCTAACCAGCGCCAACCTTCGTCCAACAATGAGCCCCGATGGCGGCAAAGAGCAAGCGAATCCCGCTGCGTATTTCCCTCCAAAAATACTGGGCCGCCCTCCAGTGCTGCCCTCGCCCGCCCATGATCCGAACCTCCCCCCTCGTTATTTCCCACGATTCTTCAAATTTGGGGGGTGAAGGAGAGCTTGGTGGCGGGCAGAGGGAGGATCCTGTAAGGCAAGCAACCCCCTTTTTCCATCCAGCCACCGTGACCCCCAGTCGCTCACCTCCCTTCCCCTCCCGTCATTACTAAAACATTCCCCCTCCTTTTCCCACCCCGCCAACCACCTGGCCAGAACAGCCAGGTGGGGGTGGATCCGCGGGATGGAACAGCGGCTTACACGTCCGCGCCTCTGGGGGTATAAAACGGCCAACTTTCTAGCGCCCTCCACCACTTCGGATCCAGCCGCTGAGAGGGAGAGAGCTGCTGCGTTCGATCCAATCGTTTGTACACCGGTATATAGGACCCATCCGCCATGACAGGCCGTGGAAAGGGAGGCAAGGGGCTGGGGAAGGGAGGCGCCAAGCGTCACAGGAAGGTGCTGCGAGACAACATCCAGGGCATCACCAAGCCCGCCATTCGTCGGCTGGCACGACGCGGCGGGGTCAAGCGTATCTCCGGACTCATCTACGAGGAGACCCGGGGAGTGCTGAAGGTGTTCCTGGAGAACGTGATCCGTGACGCCGTCACCTACACCGAGCACGCCAAGAGGAAGACCGTCACCGCCATGGACGTCGTCTACGCCCTCAAGCGACAGGGACGCACCCTCTACGGGTTCGGAGGTTAAACCATCCGTCGCCGGCCGACAACTACACCCCCCCTGTCCTCCTTTTGATTACCCGTTCCTTCGATTATCTCCCTCTCCGTACCTCCCCCCGCCCTCCCTCTTCTCATTGCCACTTCCCCTCACAAAATGGCTGATGCTGCGTTGCCACATCTGATCCTTCTCCCAACCCAGTTGCATCCCCCCTGATTTTTCTTCAACCGGCCCTTTTAAGGGCCAACAATGCTGTCCAAATTTAAGAGACATGCGACCAGGCATTTTATTGGGTACCCACATTGCAATAAAGAAAATTCCTAGATTACAGAGGTGACCAGAGAGTCCACGATGTCACGGTAAGGCGACTTTTTCAGCTGTATGTTTGGGTCAGTACAATATGTGCCGACAATAATGTTGCCCGGGGCAGTCGGACAATCCGTTTATTGATAGTGCGGTGCGCATGCCCCGTTGGCCAATCGCCTTCATTGATCTGTTTTCGCGGATGCCGGCTTTTCAGGCAGGGAAAATTCTGACAACAATAATGCACCTGCGACCTGGTCAAACTTTATTCACGTCACCAAAAATACAAACGGTTTGTGCACACCATTATTACACTTGACAGAAAATGTTCCTGAACACCCGTGGGGCAACACTAGACCTTGTTGGGCAGCAGTCATCCGCCCTGGGCGATGGTCACCCTGCTGAGAGCAGCTTGTTGAGCTGAGCTCGTCGTTCCTGATGGCCAGCTGGAGGTGGCGGGGGACGATGATTCGGGTCCTTTTGTTGTCATGGGCAGCGTTTCACGCCAGCTCCGGCACCTCGGCGGCCAGGTACACGGGCGCCCCTGATCCTGCCCCGACCCTCTCCGCATAGTATGTTGCCCTTGCGGCGGTGGATCCGGCCCGGGAGGACCTGGACTTGTGCTCTTCACCTTCCCTCCTTTGCCCCGCCTGACATGTTTTGCTGCACTATAGGTCTATCGGGCAGCTCTATCTGGCCTATTTGTAGGCGGTCAGCTGATCCGATACTAGGCGGACTCACTTTTATCTGCCCGTCCTAATAGTCTAGGATGCGCAAAAGTTTCTCTAAGAATGAGTAGGACAGCTGGCAGAATTTCCGGCACACTTTTGGTACGTGGGAATTGCTGCTGCTGCTGTGGTGCTTTTTCGCCATGCCTTCCAAAACCAGCGGAAAGGCAAGAAGGCGGTCAAGGCTCAGAAGAACATCTCCAAAGGTGACAATAAGAAAAAGTACAGGAAGGAAAGCTATGCCATCTACGTCTACAAGGTGCTCAAGCAGGTGCCACTGGCATTTCCAGCAAGGCCATGTCCATCATGAACAGCTTTGTCAATGACATTTTTGAGAGGATTGCGGATGA
This sequence comes from Catajapyx aquilonaris, assembly GCA_000934665.2. Taxonomy (NCBI): domain Eukaryota; kingdom Metazoa; phylum Arthropoda; class Diplura; order Dicellurata; family Japygidae; genus Catajapyx; species Catajapyx aquilonaris. The sequence goes on from JYFJ02000586.1 coordinate 24,712, forward strand.
GGGATCCCGATTGACTCACTACAACAAGAGGTCCACCATCGCCAGCGGGGAGATCCAGGCTGTGGTGTTGCCTGGTGAGCTGGCCGAGCATGCTGTTAGTGAAGGCACCAAGTCTTCACCAAGTATACCAGCTCCAAGTAAACGTGGTGACCTAGCTGTGAAACAGCACGAGGGGTTTGCGTCTGGATGATGGGCACAACTTGTACCAGTTCTGTAGGTACTCTGATGATTTATCAGCAACAGATAATTTTGAAATGCTACCTACACCTTGACTACCAGAATGTAATATTTTTGTGATGTTTCTCACATAATACAGCCAGCGCAGTTGTGAAAACGATATGCTAGCAGTCAGATGATACATATCCCTCTCGAGAAGCAACTGTGGGCAATAAAACTTTGCACCATGATATGAACCTCTCCGAATTTCCTCACCACTGCCGTTATCCTGGGAATAGCAAAAATAGTGACATATTCAGGCTCTCTTATGATACTTGGACCAGCAAGACAAAAAAACATAATAATCAGGTACACAGCCACTACACATCTCATCTTAATAACTACGTTTTGACATTTTTCAGCTTTTCATCTGGTCAGCTTCTACATGAAATGATTGTGCAACCCTGTTGAACAATGTGGACAACCCTTCATTAGTATCAATTTTAGTGGGTAATTTGCATACCATAAAATAGTCATATTACAAATCTTTGCCTGTTACTCTACACCGCATCCTGTAAATGGTTGATTGGTTTCTTGCCAGGCGAACATGGTGGCCACAGCATTCTTCAGAACTGTCCAGAATGCTCCTCAAACCAATTCAGATGACATGGTGCATTTTCCTGCTGGAATATCCCATGTTTTAGGGGCACAAAGTCCATGAAGGGCTGCATATGGACGATATGGTCACCAGGCAGTGCAATGTAGTGGTCATCAGTCCATGACGTGGTTAGGAGGCCCAGTGGACCCAACCCATGCTATGTAAACACACCCCATACCATTACGGAACCACCACCACCTGCATGGTTCCTTGTTGACAACTGGGGTCCATAGGACCCTCACGGGGTCTGTGCCACCACACCTGGACCCTACCATCAGCTGGTACATGACTCTTTGGACCATGCTCTGACCAGTGAGTGATAATGTCTTCCATGAGGTATTCCCAGTACACACTTGACCTGTGGTTTGAGGGATGGTAAATGTCTCCCCAACTTCGGAATGGAATGCCCCCACCTATCTGGCATCCACTATATGCCCCATTCAAACTTCAATAATAATTAATTCACCCTGCATCATGACATAACACCAGTCCTCACAACTGATACAGGCCTGGACATTCCCAGGTCATGCTCCGGGACAGTGACACCCGGTAGCATCACTTAACAATTTGCATACTGCTATCCCATGGCTTTTGGCACTTTAGTGTCAAGGCAAGGTGTTGTGTTCACCTGGTCACTGCTGCCTACCCGTCATGTGATAATGCCAAGAGGAAATGAATGAATATTAAAGTGTAGAAACATTACGGGTAATTTAGGTTGACCTGGGGGGAAGAACCCCGCATTTGATAAGCCTAAAAGCCTTGCACTTCTTACTTCTAGCATATCATATAGCATATCGTATAGCCTGCCAATTTTTTTTTCTATGACTCCCCTACTCCAATATTCTTTCTGCACCCATTTGCAATTTGAAAAAGGTAATTTTCAAATGCAAATTTTTCAGCAGGGTAAGTAGGCAAAAATGACCAGGGGAAGCGTGGTGGCAGAGTTGGTAACGACTCAGCTTGCTGAGTGAGAGGTCCCAGGTTCAATCCCCACCCGGGAGTTCCCTTTCACCTGCTTCAGGAGGGTCTCTGACTCGCGCCTTGGAGGCGTCTGGCAAGCTAACCTCCAGGGAGACTGCACATGACCCCTTTTCCAACATTGCACTTGCACCAGTGTCTCCTCACTGAAAAATCCCCATCCCTACTGCATGTCCTTTCTTCCCTGCACGGAGGTTGAAGAAAATACACAAATTGAATGGAATAATATGGTGGTGTTCCACCCCACTAAGAGGGCCTCTGGCCCTATCATAGGGTAATATTTTTAAAAAGTAGGCAAAAAATGAGTTTCATTTTTCACATATTATGAGAAACAACGTACACTCAATATTATCGTGGGTCACTTGCAGAATTAATCCTGGAGGACAGTATGAGTCATTCTCAACTGGTGAAAAAACCACATCCAATTAGGCCCATGTTGCACCATTGTGGGTTTGACATGATACTCATGCAGCGCACAATTTAAAACACATGGGTCCTATTGTGTGTTCCAAGTTTCAGAATGTGCCTAGACTCTGGAATGAATTTTTTCGCTTACAGAAAAAGTATACCACTAACTTCAACACCATAAGAAAAATATATCTTAGGCAAGAAGGGAAGTCATCCCTGTTTAGACTGCTGGTTCTGTTGCTTTGTGGCAACAGCAGAACAAAGCACTGGACAAAATGTAACTCATGGAGTCCCAAGCACAATGCTGATGACTGCAGATTCTCTCCTCTTTTTATTGGCAAACTCGCAAACAAACTGTACCAAGAAAGAGCTTATTGTTACTTCATACTGCTTCCTATGAATCCAAGGCTACAAAGATGCCAGGATGTGAAATATACACAAACTGGTAATAACATGAACAGTTGAACTGTGGGGTTTTCTGTTCCCTGACTCATGTGTGCATATCATTGGAAATTTCATACGTCGTCACCTCGGGTAGTGAGTTTCTTGTTAGTGGCTGCCTGGACCTCTGCACAACTAATAAGCAACATCCTTATGCAGATTCCAAAGTTTTGCTTCTGCTGGATGTGGACTCTCCAGGAAGGGCAAGACTTCAGCTTGATATATTACATAGACCTAGAGTGTAATATGGTACCATTAGTGGGGATCACACCACATGCAGGTTATGCCTCTACCAGCCGCTACATCAACATTAAATATTATCTACACCAAGGGGGTATTAACTCAAAAAAGTGTACACTGGCTCTCTTGAGTTGCGGCTCTCTTCGGCTCTCCGCAGCTCACCAGTGAGGGTGTACACCGGCTGTCCGAAGTGACTACCCCCTTGATCTACATATCTAGTATACAGAGGTCATTGGGGAAAGAGCTCACTGGCTGATGGAGTTAATCAGGAAATTGATGGACCAGGGTGGGATGTAATGGGCCACCACAAAGTTGGAACCACAGTATCTAGTGGAGCTACAATCATGTGGCAGGTAGTTGAGGTAGTACTTCCACCCAAAGCATTATGTGACCCATTGAGGATGATGGAAGTGTAAGCTAAAGTCATGCTTATATTCCCACCGGAAACACAGAAGAGAGGGAGAGGTGAGACACATGTAATAACTATCTGTTCATTTGGGGAAAAGATCAGTACTGATGTGCTAACTAATGAGGGCAAAAATACTTATGGTGGTAATAGAAGGGAGGTCCATAGCAGCAGACAGAACTCACAGTCAGTGCAAGTTGCATTTAGTTATAAACAATTAAGCATTACTATTGCTGTCTGTCTGGCAGATGCAATGACAGTACTAGTTGTCATCTATCACAACTCAGAACTCTGAAGATATTGGGATGGACGGATGCATTTAGATCCACAGGTCGAGCCCAAAATGCTGAGAAATTCTGACCCTGGACAGGTGGTTCTGCTTGGTTGTTATTGGGTTAGTTTGGAGGGCCACTGCCTTCTCTCACTGTCTACTTGTCTGGTCATGACAGGTCACCTAGCCTCACGTGCCAGCCAGTTCTCAGCAACTGCTAATCCCTGATACTAAGCAGGGATGAGAAATTTGACATGTTCAAAATTGTGAATGGCAATTGCGTAAATCAGGTAGCTTCTGGAAGGCATAGGATAAATCGATAATTCAATGACATACTTTAATATTGCAGGTTCTTACCATGTAATTCTCGCCTGCACCCATAATTGATCCTGCCTTGCTCTGCAGCCCTCACCCTGACTAAGCTTCTTGCTCCTATTTGCAGGCAGTTCCTATTTTTTGTGGGAATCCATCATTGCCACCAGATGGAAGGTTGACAACAGAAGAGTAGTGACAGCTGTCCTACACATATGTGGGACTGAAAATAATAACACCATATTAGTACTGCAGAAGTAAAAAAAAAAAGTTGTGCGTATTTATGAAGTCAATAGACTTTGGGGTAAAAAACTTTTTATATACTGTACTGGTAGAGGTATCCTTCAATGACGACATGTGACGATTGTCCCTGATTGTGGATGTTGCCCATTTGTGCAGCAGTAGCTGGGAACAAACAGTTCCTGGCCAATGTGTATGCCCATCCTAATTTCTCCAGAAGGCATAATGGCAAACAGTCATGTGCTGCAAATGTTAAAGATGCAAAATATAATGTACGCCTGGAACATGCGGTACCGTAATCCTTAAGCTGCTGGTGGAGGTGTGTGATCTACTAAATCCAGATGTAATGCCAGAAGACTCTGAACAAATGGTGCAGATTGCTGCTTCTCTTTCACACCGTCACGTCCATTAGATATGGAGAAGTACAGCTGCACAGAAGAAGCGGGAATAAGAAGGCGACGGAAGCGACCCTAGTGGCCAGTGGATGCACTGTGCTGGCTGCAGCGACACTCCCGCCATCTACCGGCTAATAAACCCAACTCTTCGGACTAGTTTTCACCATTCCTGGGACAGTGCTGCCGGCCTGCGGGGATGTGGCACGCTCCAGTCGGCAGTAGAGAGTAGACGGACTGTGTGGGGGTGGGCGGATGATTGGGCGCCCAGGGGCTGCCTGCCTGTCACATCAGTCTCCGGCACAGCAACCCACACAGCCCACCGAAAACACGGTCACAGCCTGCAGCTAGCATCTGGGCAGCTGGATCCGGGAGTCCGGTCCAACTGTGGACTTGGCCAGGCCCTCACCCTATATACGGTGCATTATGACATGTCGGAACAACTGAGGCCGATATAATACCTTGCGAATGCTTTGCAGGTGTTGTATATGACAATTCCGCCTAAAACAGAGATTCATAACTATTCATAAAGTTATTGCGCTGCTTGCACGGGGAGGCTGAGGTGGGCGCTCGGTGTTGCAAAGGATTAGCATGATGCAACACTTTCTGCACGGGGGCGGTATCTCATGACTGAATACTCAGATCTATGAATTAATAATCCAGTTTCGTTCGAGGGCATGGTGCTTAGGTAACTGTTGCATTGTAAACCCTCTCTAAATATAAAGACCAATCAATGATTTAAACTTACTCCTGAGAGAGTCGTGAGAAAATCAACGCCGTTAATGATTAACTGAATTATTGTCAGACATGCTGGCTCAACAACGCATGCAGCATCTAAATTCTCATGTCAAGCAATCCGAGAGAAGAATTTCGTTTATCTTCGTCTATGTCATATTAGTCTCAATACCCCATCCTACATTTTAGACATGTTTTGGTCTATACATTGTTAGGCTACCGTGTAGCCATTTCCAAGTGGATCATCTGGAGTTCTGAAGGACCTTGATTGTAATACATGTATTGTATTCGTGTGATAAATTAGTAGTGATTTTCGTCCCTAGTTAATCCATAAGCGAAACTCCGATAATACTGTCTATTTCATTTCATTACTATCAATTTGGCAGAATTAGCTCGATCGCTTGAGGAATGACATAGTGATTAACTTGCTAAGTGACATCAAAACTGTGCCTGACGGGATACTCCTCGTCATTAATATTGATTGTCAATCACTCCACCATGTAGTAACTTCTATTTGGCAAGCTTTTTCAGCTGAAATTATACATTAGGAAGAGCGGCCTAAATACACTTTGGAGCAATGATCTATGTCCACACAATCGTAAAGGTGCATTATTAAGGGCTCAACTTGGCAAATAGTTGAATAAACTCGGAATCCTCTGAGCCTATGAGTTGCTTACAAGACTGACATATGAAAATGATTATAACTGCGACATTTAAAAAAAACGTGGCATACTGCGCAATATTTTCTCATAAAACTGCAATGTGTCTGCTGCATACAGTGCACTATTTATGTGCCATTCACACATACATGCATATAGTACTGTACAGTACACGATACCAATCTCGTCACTGTTTTCAATATTTTCCTGTCAAGGTTAGCTGGCAAGGATTTTGTGACTTTAGTCGTCAACATTTCTGACTCTCTCTGAAACCTCCAACGACTTAATTACAAAGTGTCACAAAGTAACAAAACCTCCGAATTGGACCCCAGTAATTCCCAACGAGTTGCTTCTTCTGCATCCATCAGGGACAATAATATAGAAGAGGCAGGAACTCATCGGCTGGCACAACTCAATTTGCCCCAGCAGCACCACGTTAATCCTCTCTCATCCGAGTCAATGAATAATAAAACAGCCCCGCGATGTCCATGGAAGCCTGACCCTCTCAATCGTCCTGGGGGAGGTAGCAGATGAGGTCACCCCCCCCTGACTCTCTTCTGTACCTGTTCACGAATAATTACACAGGATCAAAATGCGATGGCCGGGTGTGGAGTGCAAACCCACGCAAACACTTGCGGCAAGTCCTGCGAACCCAAACGCTTGGCTGTGAGGATAGTTTCAACAGTTATACTCACCGCCCTATGCAGCACTTTTGAACTTGTATGTCCTCCCACCCACCCACCGCTGTTTGTCGTGCATCAACACAAAAAGGTCCACATTTCACGCGGCGCAGATCACAGTGGAGGAAGGAGAGTGGTTGGCTTCAAACATGCCGGCGGACCTCATTATTTCCGCCCCGTCAATTCTCATTTGCCAAAGCCCTCCGCGGACAAGTCACCAATTTCTGCCCTGCCTCTGATACCTGCTACCCTTACGTGCTTAACAACACAATGGGGTTAACCGTCGGAGCGCTAATTATCCGTGGATGTGCAGCACGCGAATTATGGCGGGGCATGACTAGCCAAAATGTTTCCTCTGGCTCGTCAAGAACAATGTGAGAGCAGGTAAAGTTTCAGCAGCTGGAGCAGGTGGTGGGTGACAGGAAGTTGATGGGGGATGGGTATCCGAGCAGAACACAGACGTCTATGTGGCGTGGAGGAGACGTCTATGCAGACATAACACATTATTCAGGAAGTATAGTTCACAGATCCAGGGTGAGTGGGAGGTGGCTGATGATGGCGTGTCATGCAGAGAGACTGAAGAGATATGAGCGAGGGGGAAAAAAACAAGTTTCGTAACTTCATAGTTCTCATTGTGTGTAGACTAGGTTAAGTAACACATTCAAGAAGACTGAAAAGATACTGCCAGTACAAGAACTTCTCCTAATATAACAACGACGAGGACAAAGCCAGTGTACGTAATTACTGAATGTATCACTGCTCATCTGGTAGACGATTATTGTGCAACAATATTATGTTTCATACCCCCTTTAGTGGACTACATCATGCGCGAAAGTGGGCTTAACCAGTTTTGTTCCCTTTGCTAATAGCACTTGATTTCCGTTCATCCCTGAAGTGATGCAGCAGAGGACATACAGATCATGAATAAAGCAAAGCACTCGTCACATCATGCATACAAGAGTGCGGACAAATGAAAAATACACTGCGATTTTTAGTGAAGTACTTAGCACTCTGTAGCAGAAGTTCCCCTATCAAAATTTGAGGATCCTTTTATTAATACGGAACTCCTGAAAATGAGCTTTGTCATATTTAGCACGTCAAGTTACTCTAGTCCTGAAAAAGCCTGGGTCTTTTCAATACCCAGAAGGTTGCCTTACCGTCAAACACACTCTATTGGAAATATTCACAATCTCCATGAGACACCAAACAATGCCCATGTCTATATGTTTTTCAAAATGAAAACTTAATAATACATGGCTAGTAATTATGTTGTCGAAAAATACGAGACCAGTGTCAACTGACAAAATATAGTATGAACAAGGTAGTATTGTATTGTACCGATACAGTACAGTGCCGTAGCTCGCAGCACCGTGCTGCTTGCGCCTACACGTTATGGCACACGTGATGCAAGGGTGAGGCTGCATAACAGGTCAGGATGAAGGCGAAAGGGGCGGATTCACATCATTTTCTTTCTTATTGACTGATGGCTACCTAATTCTACCTCAATATATTAATTATCAGTGTATGGGTATGTGCGAGGGAGGATACAGTATATTAGGAGCCCTAAAACATTTTTATACAAAAAATTATCAATGACGACATGTGGCTCGACTAATGTTTAACTGAGGGACAACTTTTTATCACGAGGCTATACAAGTTCTTTGTAAAAAGCCTATCGTTGCTTTTTAAATCAAATGATTAGAATTATTTGAGTAATTTCGCAGCAATAGTGTTGACATGCTGAAGTCAACAAAGCGACGGGTGCTGTGGACCTACACAAGTTGTGTAAGTAAACAATAGGAATAGACAAAGCATCACTTCTATGACATAAAACATGTAAGAACACCAAAATAATATTTACGTTTTCATAACGCATGCCCCGCTGCACACAGTTGTTCACATAAAATAGAGTTGACCTTAGGAGTAAGTGCTACACGCTTGTTCAAGTTGCAAATTGCAGACACTATAATAACTCATACCAAAAGGTAGGTTTTGAATATGTGTAGTCGCTCTGTTCGGGGTTGTTTATATTGTTGTTGTTGTTTGTTACATCTATGCCCACGATAATTGCAAACCATGGCCCTCTGGAGAATGCAAACTAATAACAGAAGTAAAATATTACACTGTACAGTATGCATGCTAAGCAATAATACCCTGTGTACCTACTTTGCATACGAATATAGATAAACTTACGAAATACCCTAATTGAAACCCGAGAGGATACGTCCAAAGTTCCACATTTTTATCCTTCCGAGCACCTTTTCCGGTAAATTGAGCAGGTCCACGTAAACATCATCATTCTCCGAGCAACTCAATCCTTAGCTCAAGTAAATCACCCTGCACTCTCGCCAGTGAACCCCCAGAAAATGATACCCAATCTTTCAAAAAAAAAAACACTACTGTTTTTTTCCGCTGTTTATATCTGTAACCACCGTTCAAAAAATTGCTATCCCCAACATCCACTAACCAGTGTTCCATGGCTTCCAGGCATATTAAAGCCAATTACTTTTTTTTAAACCCGCTTGGCAAATCGACCGCATCCAGGCGGAATTTGATCTCTTGGAATCGGCAGATGATTTCCTCCAAACTGCAGTTATTACTGGCAGGAAGGCAGAGTTTGCCGCTGAAAATACATACGTCGGCGCAGGCGCCCAAAGATGCACAAGTGTATAACCAGAATGGTGGAGGGTAGTAGTAGGTAGGAGGGGTGGGGGGGAAAAAGAAGAGTGGGGCCGAGCAAGAGCAGTAGAGGCGCCGGAATCTCCCCGCTCGGCTCGCTCGGCACCTGTTCAATTCCCGCCACATTTTGACTTTTCCTCGTGCTACCCACAAAAACAACAACAACAATCCCACAGTAGTTGAGGACTAATTACTTCATTTTTTGGGGGGAGGGTGGACCCTGGTTGGTAACCACCATCGTCCATGACCTCATCCGACGTCGGACAGTGCGGGTCCATAGTGTGCTTCTTGTTGGAAAAGGGGTGAAAATTTTGTTTCAAAGTATTATTTATCGAAGCGAATTTTGGATGACACTGATGCACCAATATCGGATTGAAGTTCGTCGCCACTGAGGGTAAGTCCACTTTTTTGTTGAAAAAAAACCTCTTTCAACTTTTATCAACTGGATTAAGTGAGAGTGGCAATTAATGCCCATCTTTCATTATGAAAAAAGCTATGGGCGTCTGACAGGAGCAAGTTCCCTTATCTAGGCAAAGGCAAAAAAAGTACTCGACCTCAATGGCAGGCGGGGTCCTAACATCTCTTACAGGATGCAATAAAAAAATAGTGTGGGTACCACCTGGGACCTTACCCAAGGCGGGTAGAGATAATCTTGACTTCGGAGTTATAGAGTCGCAGGCAGTTGGTGGGAAAGTTGGCGAGGGAAAAATACTGTTACCCTGGGAGCAATTCACGTCACTCCTGCACCGGTCGTTCCGATTGGCCCGCAGACAATTCCAGGGCCTAAACGTCAGAACGGGCTTAATTAATTCGCGGACTTAATCCACCGGTATCAAGTGATCGGGACCACTTAATTAGGATCAACCTCTGCCTCCTTCAAATACATTCTGGGCCCCCGATGAATGGGGATGGAAGACCCTCGTTATCGAAAATTAAACGCGGTTGAAAGGATCGATTGGAGGAAGGAAGTGGAGGCGGAACATTTTTTGAGAGAGGAAATTTCTTGGGTAGGAAAATAGGGAAGCGCAAATTAGGCAGGTGCACGTGCACATATACCACAATGGATCCCCGAGACTGGGGCAGCAAAAGGGGACCTGTTGCTGGTCCATTCCACCAGTTGCATGGATCAGGCTACTCGGATTATTCTACACAAAAGGAAATAGCCTAGTGTTGTGCAGGCTCAGCTATTCATAAATAGGTATGACTAACTTGCCCTAAGCAATACGCATTGGATCGTTACCAGCTGCAATACGATGGGAAATATTAAATCACAATAATCAATACTACAGTTTGCTCAAAATTGGAAAGCAATCCCAACCAAATGATTTTCTGCGTAACAACCACATTTTCTATACGCAATACAGTTTGCATTTTCCCACCGACTCTTGGAGAAGGCAAACTCAATTTCCGCTTAATTGCTCATGGCGATGTGCGGCAAACGAATTACGCCTCTTCCTGTTTGTGCAGAAAGCTTCAGTAATGCCGGAAATATTTCGAGCGGCATCGCCTCGAGGCAGAAAAAAAAATATACGCGCCGCACAATATTTCACTCGGGAGGCACCCAGTAAACACATCCTCTTCAGCAGGGTGAGTTTATTCATCCGAGGAGTCAACCTATATGGATCCACGACAAATTGCACCAAATTCACCTCCTGGTCCCTCAGATAAATAGAAGTGGCAGAAAACCGCTTCTAGCTGCTTCCACTCCCAGGAATTTACTGCTCCCATACCAATCCAAATATTAATATTCCCCATTATTACTTCATCCCTACGCAATTTTAACGGTATGCAATAATTGAACTATCAGATTAATTTTTTTAGTTTTTTTCGTTGAAGCCTATTATGACCCTACAGAAAAAGGGGCATGACTTGCTAGACGAAAGTGGTGATTGATGTGATCCAGGAAAGGACCGGGGGTCTGGTCCTATAAATGCACTTGTGCCTGGGGTGAAAATATTCGCGTCTTTTATGAGCCATGAAGCGATCCATTCCGGCCACCAAGATGAGTTCCCATTAAGCCATGGGGGTGCAATCGAGGGGGCCAAATAGCTTTTAGGGGGCGGAGACAGAGCCTGCTGTTTCCATCTGGGGACACATATGTGCCACCTCACACTGATTTCTCCTTTTAAAAGGCCCCACCGAGGAGCTGCTTGCCATTATTTTATGTCCGAAAGTGCACCGCGTTCAGCATCAATGCTCTTTTGCCCTACCCAACTTTGCTCGTTTTGTTGGGGCTGTTCTCACACTGGTGTCTACCATGAATGTTGTTTCGAAGAGTTATGGCTCAAGATGGATGCAATTATGGGCATAAATAGGGGAGGTTCCTGTTACATATTCTGAGAATATATTAGAGCAACGTTAGGCTTGATAAACGGAGCAAAGGAAATTTTGGAACACAAATGCTATTTGCTACGCCAATGTTGCACACTTACCAGTAAACTGGTTTACGGTTCACTCTTTTTTGGGTACAGTGCAGTGTAGTGGAGAGTCTCGGGTTGATGCACTGTAAAATGCATGGGGCATTAGAATTTGCTTTAAAAATGCGATAGGGCCTAATGCGATCAGTACGTGCAGCAGCTTTGAAAATGCAGCTGTACTGCATAGAAATTAGTCTATAATTAGAAATATAATAGTAGCCCCATTGCAGATCTATTCCGGAATTTCCTGCCTCCCTATTTCGAATTGCATACATGAAGGCAATCATAAAGTTCAGAGACGTAATAAAAAGCGACCCAATTTACAAAACTTGCATCCGACTAGATTAAACCCAAAAGAGAAGAAAGAGGGAAGAAAAAAAAGTCTAATCTTGAGAGAAAAAAGCAAGGAAGCAGTCTTTGTTGCCTGATAAGCAAATCTAAAATTCATGGAAAAGGTGGAGGGTTGCTGACATGTACCGGTACCACCACAGCCCCAAGCCTTTCCATAGCTTAGGTTTTGGTCGCCAGGCAACAGCAACACCGCATTCTAATTAGTTCTTCTCCCTTCTCTTTGGACAGAAACTATTCATGAGGCAACCCTCCTCCCACGACTATCGCTATAATTCATCTCCCATTTTTTCTATACCTCTGCACTGTGTTGCTTCTTTTCCCTGTGCAGGGAGCCAATGAATGGAGCCGTGTTTTATTCGCGGTATGGTCGTCTGGGGAGACGCTGAAGTAGAGATTTTTTTTTGGTTCCCTGCATTTTTAAAGGGCAGGTTTTAATACCTCATTTTGCAGGTCAAGTCCTCTATTTTGCAGGTACATGGTACGAAGAAGTAAAATTGTGATAGTGTGGTGTAAACGACTTTTGAGGCATGCTGGCTGCCTTGGATACATGAAGTGAGCAGGTTAATGAGTGAAAATGGGCGGAATAAACGACGTAATCAGCATGGCGAGGACTGGAAGCCAGGCTTTGGGTCGCCATAACAACAGCCCAATTAAGCGACCTCACCTTTCACCCGCAGTTCACCAACAACAACTAATTTTTTTTTAGCTTGCTTGCGAAACTGCTCTTAAAGTCAACCAACACGTCTAGAGCATGGTGCTGGAATACTAAGCGCTCAACTTGCGCAACCATCAACAGTGTATACAACTTGCTCCATCAATTAAGGCCGTTATGTCGGGAGACCATTTTGAAACCACGGATTAATTCAATATTAAAAAATAATCTTTGGACAATACACATTTAGGATGACATTTACACTACAAGCGACGCCTTTTTTGAGTTCATGTACTACACGACATTATTAATGGCTGGTAGTCTACAATTTGCATTCGCGTGTGTGGACTAGCTTGTATTTGCGGTCTGAGTGCCGTCCTCTCCATGTGCGAAAATGATAGCAAACTCAATTTAGGCGACATTAGTCAGTGCTGTGTGTTTATAGATTGGCCTCAAAAGCTGGAATTGGCAGCGGGTTTCACTCGCTGTACCACCTACAACGGCCATCTCATTAAACATTGAATGCCAACATGGTTGCGGCTCGTGTGAGTGCCGGGACATTATATCAAATTAAATATATAGCTGTCCTGAATTTTTAACAGGTTTTAACCGGCTAGTGGGCTTGATTGGACTATGAATTTTTTGGGGGGGTTATCATGTAGATAAATTTCTAATTAGCGAGCCGAATCATAAGTAGGAAAAACAAGGCAGTGTATGGTCAGCTTCAAATCTTCCTCCAGACAGCCCCCTAGCTGAATCTTTCTCTTTAATTTCCTGTCACCCTTAGAGGAAGTCGGCAAAAACTCGTGTGTTTGGCCAGGATAATGCCGCCAGGCACCGGAAACTTTATTTTATCGCCCTAGCCTTTTGTAGCCGCAGGAGGTATGTACGCCCCTCGGAAACTTCGGAGACAAAATTCACAAAACTTGTCACTCCTGGAAAGTACAGGGTTGCTCCATGCTGTACAGCGCAACTTCCAACTGACGTCACAGGAAGGGGGTGCAACGTCACAAGAAGGGGTGCTATGACGTCACACATATTGCAGCTGGACGAAACGCGAACGAGGTCATATAGAAACCCCTTTTCTTCTGTCGGAATAGAAATCTTTCTTCTATCCTCTTACCCATCCATCCATTGTGGCAACCTTTCATCCATCTTTCTATCTATTCCCCCTTTTCTCTCCTTTCTCCCAACGATCCGGCAAAGGGCAAGCCACGGGACAAATTCCTTGTTTTCAATCCCGCCATGCCTTGGAGAAGAGTGGCCTGCCAACCAGATTCCAGCCACCCAGCCTGATAAATAGCCCTCCCCCATTATATCAGCATAACGTACCAAAGTCAATGCTTACAAGGGCAAACTTGGGTCATTACGTGTTTTGTACCCAACTTGCACCAACTAGGCCTGGTTGGAGATAATGCGCTAGGTTCTAGTGTTGCGAGATATAATATCAGTTACCGTGGCCTTAAGTCGGTTATAATGGAGCACACATCTCTCATCGCAGCTTGTGCTTCTCTAGTGTTTACCGGGAGATTCTGCCGGTTGGCGTCTGTTTGTGAGCTAGAGGATATCATGTCCATAGGGGGTCCTGAGGGCTTTGTCAATGGACTTCTCTCTTTGAGCGGGGATGTCCTCGAGCTGCTTTTCTAACGTTTCCAAGCAAGGGCAAGGGTTCTTCAGAAAATGTGCTATTTTGCCAAACAGGTTCGAGGTAAGAATAACATGTCGATTACAGGCACCCAAAATTAATACAGTAACATGACATGCAAATTATGCCGAACAGACCACATTTTGTAAAGGGCCTCGTGTGGGTTCGAATTCACAGCGGGGCCTAATATAACGAGACAGTTTGAAAATTTAATACAGTCCATCCCTGGCAGGGAGCTTTGTCGCTAATCTGCAGGTGCTTCAGTGCAAATAAATGTTAACATAGGTGGACATTACATTTTCATTTCGGGGGGAATGGGATGTCATTCAATTCTTATCTCGAAACAGGCGAGAATCCATCGTTCCATGGGAAAAGTCGGTGTCGGACTACTCGGACACAAAGCTGGAATTGAACGTTGAAAATCCGAGAACTGGTGTCTGCTCATATTTCATGGAAATACTATAGGGGCTGAAGCACCTGATTGAGTTGAGTAATCTCTTTTTGATGCAATAGCACTCAGTGCCCATTGCTGATTAATTGAGACGTGAATCCTCCGACATTCACTGCTTTTAGACCCTCCCCCCCTCTCTAATAATTATTATGCAGCCTTCACTCGAATATTTCTCTGGCTAATGAGGCTGTGTGAACGCCCATGAAACCAGCGCGAGATAAATTTATCGGATTATTCACGGATGGAAAGGAAGAATAAGCCCCCTTTCTGCTCAGCTTACCAACACTTGGAAAACTCAAAGCCTTCCGAATTAACCCTCGTCCTCCTTTTCGCAGAGAAAGCGCCTGCCATTTGTCACTTTCTCCCAAGATGTCTGGAGCAGTGTCGCCAACTCTAGCAATGTGCATTCCTTCTCGTTCCCATTTGAGCATGTTTTTTAAAGACATTTACCTGTCTAGCATGCTTAATGCTCCTCCCTCATTATTATTCAAAGCGTCTCTCTGCAAAATAGATATGTAGTCCAGAATCGTTTTGCAAAATGTCCAGCTCTAATGGTAGCTAGTTTTGCACTTTGGAATGCAGTGTTGCACCAGAAATATTTCTCACCCTTGTGAGCTCATGGCTATAATTGGATGAGAAAAATAACTTCACCTTCCTCGTAAAGGTCAGGTCCAATTACTCTAAGGGGTAAAAAAATGTCGAGAGGGCAAAACAAAAACGAAGTCAACTTCCTGGTGAATATTCACTTTGGGAGAGGGCAGGAAGCATTTTAAGGCATTGGCCCCTCCCCATCTCCCTTCACACCTTTTCAGCCAAACGTAATTGCAGTTCGATCCGCGCCTCTTCCATCTTTATTAGTCATTCTCGGAACCCAGCGCCAATTCGACAGCCTTTTCCAAGCTTTCAAACGAATCTTCCACCCCTGGCAAAATGGGCTCTGGGCCAAGGCTTACGATAATTACCCCTTTACGCCCGTGAAAATGAAATCTGTTTTCGATACAGTTTCGGCCTGGAATATATAAAATCAGTGCTCCTTTCTGTCTCCCAGAATAAACTAAGCCTCACGTGGCTAGTTCTTACCTTCGCCACAAAATATGCTCGATTAAGCAAAAAAAAAAAAAAAAACATGGTCTCAAATCGAAAATCAATGGTTTTCTCCGCTTTCGTGACTTTGTGCATCTCTCCGCATCATTATCGAACTTGTCGCCAGGATTCAAAAATGGTCCTGTATTTTTCTATCAGTCTTCCTCAGAGTAAGTCGAGCAAAAAGTAATCGACACTTTGATACAGATATTATTTTTCTTTGTTTAAATAATGTAAAACATACCATTGTGGCGTTTGTTTTCAAAGGGTGTTTGTGCCAAATGTACATTTCAAGCTCACGTTCTAACCGAATCCATTTTCAGAGGAAACTGAATACATAAATCTGCCTAGCAACATCGGCGTCATTAATTCAAATAACTATATGTAAATGGTGTGTGGCCTTGCCAGCATGGCAACCACGCTCGGTCGAAGGCAACATAAGATGCCTACGGTCATTTTCTCTTGAAGTTTCACACTTGAAAGGAGATCTGACAGAGTGAAAGGAGACTCCAGGCGACGTGCTGGAAACCGCATACCAGCAGCCCCTCGACTATACCAACCATTCCGAATATGGATGCACTGCATATTGTAACAATGCGCAGAGATTCTAGGGAAATTTACATTCGTTTTTTCCTTTCCCTACGGTACGGGCTATTCGACATTTAATTGCCCCCTTTTATTGCTGGACATCCAGACCAGATCTGTGTATAGAGCAATTCCCCTATCCTCGATCCGCAAAAGTTGGGGGGAAGCAGCAGGAAGGGTGGAATTTATGGCGACCATGACTTTGGGTTAAGCAAGTTCCCGCTGCCGGGTAGTAAAGATGTTCCGGGTAGGGAAGAGACCAATAGCGCTCGTGGAAAGCTTTATACTAACATTACCATGATTTACGATCGTCTAACAGCGAGAAAATTTAGCAAAACGTACCGCAAAACTACTTTGTAACTGCTATTTCATATTTTTTTATACGATTATAACTGATAAGAAATGTATGTATATGGAAAGCAAAAAGCGATGCACATTTTCACTGGGCGGCCTCTTCAGTGCGTAAACTTGGCAAAATCTACGTGAATACCTCCTCCAAATTTAACCCGCGATCTCTTCGGGTGTCGGATGACAGTACGGAAGCAGGCCGGAGATGTGGATCTCCAAGAGAAAATCTTTTCCACCATTCGGCTTTGCTACAAGGTCTCAGGAAGCTAAAAGTAAGGCACTAGTGTCCGGACGCAGAGTAAAGATTGCCTTTCCTTTTCCCCCTGTTTTTTTTTGGTCCTCAGAAAATCTCGAGGAAAAAGAAAACTTTTAGAGTGGTCTAACTTAATGACAAGTGTTTTTTATCCAATCCATCAACCTTCCATGACACGTAGATGTCCCGCTGACAAACAAACAACTCCGCTTCCTTCCTTACCATCCGGAAAAAAATATCTAGGAGCAGTGATTTATCAGCTAGCTATTTTTGTATCCTGGTGGGCTTTTTACAGCTACAAGTGGGCGGAGGCTGCCAAGAGTCAACAAACGTGCTTGGAAAACAAAAAAAAAAGTCATTCTGGTCGCGATGGACATGGTTTTGAATCACATGTCAACGTGTGATTGGGTACACTGCATGCCTGATGCACGTGGACACCCATGGGACCCTAGTGATTACAATAATATCAACATATATATCAGCGGTGTATGTATAGGTAGGCTGACTTAAGCCCCGGAGATTTGTTGGGTGTCGACTCGTAATGCGCCACACCTTGATTTACTGCAAATTGGATGTTGATGGCCATGCTGTGCGTCCATCGCTCGATGACCATGCGGTCTGAAATACTGGAAAGTGTTTTTAGTATAGCTTATGACGATGGCTATTTCGAGTCGGGTGGGAGGCAGTCTGGATCTTGTAGATTATGCTTTTGACTTGCCTCTCGTTGATGCTAGGCCGTAAACTATATAAAGTCATTTTCCAGACGCTTTGATCTCGTAATTGAACTTTGTTTTTGTCGTACGTTGCCAGTCGACTCTTTGACAGGAAGTAATATGCTTCATTGACACTCGGATGAAGATTCTGTTAATATTTAGCCTCCATCTCTCCCGGAGTGAGAAACAGATTTCCAGCATAGTGTCAATACCCGTGTGTGCCAAAGCGGATAAGTAGAAATGAGTCTTGATATATGCTTTCATCTAGTTGAGCTCATACGAAGGATATTACATCCGGCTCGGAAAAAAATTATTGCTAAAATCATATCAGAATTAGGTGAGCCTCCTTCGAAAATGGCCTCCGAGCGGGATTAACATACCTAAAAGAGAAAAAGCGCATAGTCTGTTTAGCCTGCAGGCAATATGATCGAATTTTCAAAGTAGAGGAAGTGTTCATTTACGAAAAAAATCATAATCAGCTCCCTTTATTGGTGCAGAGAGTAAAATACACAGCGGACTACGGAAGTATAAAATAATACTGATCATGGAAATGTCAGAAGTATACTTTTACGCAAAATCAATAAAATGGCTCAGAGTGTTCTTCTCATTAAGGAATATATTCGCAAATATTCCACATCCCACTGGATACCTCATAAAATTTAATTAAGGAACTGGAAAGAGCCAAGTCAGAGACTAGGAGCTTTTTATAATCCCCACCGTGATTGCCATTTTATCAAACAAGAAAGTCCAAACTACAGTATACCCTCCTACATGTGACTGATCTTTCATAATTTTCATTATTAAATACAGACTCAGCATGTAAAACCGAAGAGATTTATGTTCTTACAAAGACATAATTATTGTATCCGTTCGCCATTTTGAAAGAGGTAAAAGCATATTTGAGGGGCACCCAACAAGAGTGGTTCAAGTCACAAAATGTTGTTTCCAAGAAAATTGATCTTAAAGTTAATGACATACTGTGATGTCATATGGGATCAAATATGAATCTTTGCGGTTCAAGGCGTCCATGAATTTTTCTGCACAAGAACCAGTATTGCACGTGAAAGATGGTATCGCGACGATGCCAATGTTATATAACTTATTAACTTATTTCATCATTTTTTGTCACTTGAACTACTCTTGTTGGGAGCCCCTCATTTTTGTTCGAGTATAATTATTTTATTATAGCAATTGACATGTTTTATTTAAACCTGAAGCGAAGCGATTATATAATATATTATGACGTACAAGTATGATGAACTTTAGAAAAACTACACTGCCTGTTGGAGGTAAAGTGCGTATATGACAAATGTAGGCAGCTTTTGCGTAAAATCATGCGAGGCACACTTCCCGAAATTAAATCAAATTATAAAATTAAAAACCGCAGAAGTCAAAATCAAATTGCTGGAAATCACACAATTATATGGATTTTGCACAATGAAACATTCAGCATCATCGATTGCTCCTGTATTTTACCCTGTAGGTAATCTATTTATGCCAGATTTACGGCAGTGGCCATTTTTACAGTATTATATTACAAGAGAGCGAGTGCTTCCTGTTAATGCAATATGCAAACCTAATATTAATACTTTTGAAACTACTTAAGCCCTAATAGCAATTTTCATACTGCTAATGCAAAATTATTGCACGGGATTAACATGATGTTTACAAGAGTCGACAGCAGTATACTTGAGTACACTGGCTTTCTACGAGGGATAGAGTGAAGTTAGCGCAACAAAGTAAGTCCCGAGGGCCTCATGAGATTCAGAAAAAATCATACAGCTACTTGCCAACCCGCCAGGAAAATTTTGCGTTCCTCTTTTCCTTTTACCCTGACATGTATTTTCAAACGGTTTCGTGTGCAAGGTGGGTATAAACACACAAGACTGCAAAGAAAAGCGAAGTAACAGCAATTTGAGTAAATCCGCAAAGACGTATGGCGCCATTTCAAAGGCAATGACCCGGAAGTCTGGCTTTAAGCTTTTCCTTGAATTTTCTCCGGAATTCAACATGTTACTCCAAGGCAGAACAATTAGTGACACCGGTTCTACTCAGAGAGTCATAAAGCTGCGTTTGATAACATATTTATTATGGTGCAATATACCTTGATGGGCGATGAAGCGCTGTTTCAAATGTAGTCTGCTAATCTAATCTGACTGGTATAAGCAATGCAGCAAAAGCGGATGTTTCAAAATGGGTCAAGTGAGTTCTTCATCCTTCGTAGTGCTCATCAAACCCCATTCAACATCCAGCATGCAAATAGATTCAATCCTTCACCTTTTTTACTCCAGATTTTTTAGAATTTGCAGCTGAATTTCTTTGTATCGAAAAAACAGACCGATAAGGTGAAGTTCTTACAGTGGAAATGACTCAGAACTTACAAATGCATTCACCGCTAAAACGTGCCTTTTACTATGCAATTTTTTCCCTCCTTTTCACTCAGAGAACTTCAGGTAAGCACAAAGGATGTTGAAAAAAAGGCTTTTTCGAGTCAATATGTAGCCTGCCCTATTTTTTAATGAGGCTTAGCCAGTCGCCATGACGACAATAAAAGCATTCCACCCTCTCACCTGTGTGACATTTTCATAAAATTTTCATAATACTCGGATACAAAAGGGAGCTTATTATGGCGATTACACACTACTTAACCGTCGAAGGACACCGGATTGGTAGACACAAGACTATATAGGTGAGTCCCTAGAATCTCGGTCAGGACTGTTGGGAAATAAAAGGCTGCAGGAGAGCAACAGCTACACAGAGTTGATTTTGTTGGTGGAGCTCGACTGCGACTCATGCGCTGATTTATGTACAGGATTTGCAAACGAGCAGACAACGTCCGTTACAAACGTGTTCGTTAAGCAGTCGGCGTTCTCTAGAGGCGACAAAAAATATTTTAACAGCGACACAGAATTGTGCATGTAGTTCAACATCGGCCACGGGTTGGGTTGTTCATATACAAATCGTCCAAACTAGCAAAAAAAAGGGCCTCAAAAATGCTTCAGTCTCGAGAAACCCTTTCTTGAAACCTAAAATATTCTTGCCAGATAAACACGCCGATGCCACCCAATTTGCGAAAATGTCAACAGGCACTGTATTATTCTTCCACACAAGTAACTCGGAGGAGACGTTTCCCACAGCCCCCCTTTTTGTTACCTCTGAGGATGGGGTGAGGTCTGGTTTATTCCCTTTGATGTGAAAAGGTCCAAACGAGTCCCAGGAGTTGAAAAGAGAATTCTCCACTGTTTTTCGCACCCTAGACTGAAAACAAACCGCGACACAAACCGGGTGGAGAAGTGTAAAAAAAAGGAGACAAATTGTAAGGAACAGAGAGTGAGAAAGAGAAGAAGAAAAAAAATCTCTTCAGATCGATCGGAAAGAAGACCTCCCGAAAAACCATTTTCTCGTAGGTTTGGTCTTCGTCTTAGAACTGGCAGAATAAAAAATGAATCACGTAGAAGGATGTATCTCAGCAAAGCAAATCCTTGCAGGCATCGCGAGGACACGACTAATGGAACTTTTTCCTTCCTGTCTTTCCAGGCCTTATAAGCAGTCTTTGCAGAATGCTCGGGAAATAATGGTAAGTGAGTCTTCTCCTTAATTATCTCCGCTTTCCCACCCGCTAGCCTCCTTCAGTAAACACTTTGGCATCATAATGGCTTGCTGGGAGTTTTTAGAACTGGAGACAATCAAATTATTTCGCTGGTTGACATGGCCAAACAATGTATAAATTGATGGATGTACTAGGATTGCAAAAGGGTCGGTTTTGAGAGGTCGGGCTTGAGAGAAATTGCGATAATGTCTCCTTATTTTCTACTTATAGAATGGCATTGATTAATGGTAGTTGAAGAAAAATAGGACATTCAGTTCGGGTGGTGTGTTGATAATACGAGTCAGTACGAAAATTACTTTTCTTGCGGGTGCAAACACTTTTTTTTGGATATTTCGCAGTGGCGAAACAGTGATGTAAAGGGTTTCGAAGCAAACCCATAACTTACCCAATGGCATAAACCGATAAGGCACATTTTCACTTTAACAAGGCACTAACTCAAATGTGCCCACATGTCAAGTCGGTGTCTCATCCCTGCGCTGATCTGGCAGAAAAAGCGAATTTGAACTCTTCCAATTTCCAAATATTTTTTCAACCCTCACTGAGTAAGCAAATTATTTTTTGTGTGTGTGTATTCAACAGTACAACACCTGACACTAGGGCTGTACGCAACATAAACACACGCAGACTATCGATCTAGGATGTCAGCTCCGGGTGGAGAACAGCGTGATGATTCCCAGAGACTTGATGAAAGTGCTGCAGTTGTATTCCTATAAGTTGGCAGGGGGCTGGGAAGTGGGTGGCTGTTTTGCATATATAGATCCTTCCGATACATATACCCGAGCCACCTACGCGCTGTGGGTATGTCTCTATATTATGATCCCACGCATGCTGGAGATCAGCCGCCACGGTGTGCGTGTATATGCGGAGAGGCTAAATGTCATCCATCGCTGTGGGATCCCAGGCGCATTTGCATGTGACGTAATCGGAGTGCTGGGGATGGAAAAAGCACATATATTGTGCATGCGCGTGAATTTCTATGCCCAAATGCTTCATTTTTATGGGTTCTGTGCAGCTAATATCAGCTGAAGTGTCGATAAAAATATAGGCTGCGCGTTTTGTTTCATGTGGAGAGTTGCGCATTGCTCATACATATCTGAAAGTTTGGAGGTTATTTCTACAAGTTAATGATCAAACTACCGACTTTCCGTAAGCACCTTCGAAAATGATTAATATTCAGGCTTTATTAGAGGTTTCGCGGGGGCTGGTGGGTACATAATTCCGAGATAAACTGATGCAGAGGAAAAGTCGTTCAATCTTGTCGTAGTGGCCCTGGAGCTATACATTTTCCCATTGGGATCCATGTTAGAGCGATAACAATCCTTCCTAACAGAGGAGGAACAGCCAGTAGGCCTAACGCCAACTGCAGCTAATCAACGGACTCTGATTCTCTTCGATTTCATCCATCTTTACGTCAGCTATCTGGGAAGTTTCCCGGGGAAGAATTATCCAACCTTTTCAACCTTACGAAGTTGTCGTTAATCACATTCTCCCTTCCTACGTCTTCTTTAGCGATAGACTATGAGTTACCTATATAGCATTTTTTCTCTCCAAGTCGCCGTTACAGCAGTCTCGTGACTAGCAGTAAAGATCAAAAAAACGAGGCTATTAATGTAAAGTAAGCACGTGGTAAATCAAGGTGAAATATTCCTCGAGGTAATAAAAGAAGGGAGAGCTTCCAGCATGACCTGACATAATATGGGTGCCGAAAAGAGAGTCGTAATTAAGTTAGGGCCTTTCATTGCTGCTCTTGGATGCAGGTGGTAACAGCCTGAGAAGCTGTCTCATTCCGTCGAACAAAAGATGTCTCAATCGCGGGCGTAAAATCTCGACAGTGTCAAAATACAGCTGAATTAGCAAGTATAATTGCCAATAATCCCAGTTCCATTTTATACACCGTCATCTTCATATTCCGACATTTTCAGGTCACAAATGACTTTGACTTTTACGCCATGAGATTAACTGAGGCGTCTTGCTTCAACACGTCTGTTTAAAGCCTTTTGCATCATAATTTTGTGGTTCGCCTTGAAAGCAGTCTGGGAATGATAAAAGAGGAAGTGACGCTCCTGTCCCATCCAGTCATCGTCACCCAGGCAACCCCCGTCACAAGATGCTAGGAAAGCATCCCGGATGTGACGTAGCTTCCAGAAAAAAACGTCATCTTGGTCGCCATGGTGAACGAATCGACATGGTTATACACATACATATACTCCGCATGTACTGCACTAGTCCTCACTCCGCAAGTGAACGCAGCACGTGGCAACATGGCAACATTCCCGTGGTTCTCACCAACACACACTGCCGTCATAAATATAGCGTGAAGGAGGAGTAAACACATGTCTATCACAAGAGCCTCCAGGATCTTGGAACAAGACTTTTGGTTCTCACCCACTTTTTAAGATCTCATTTTCATCCGCCTTAGTCGTTAAAATGACGTTGCTATAAAAAATTTTGAATGCCAGTTATTGCCAAACATCAGGGCATGGTGCAGTGTATTCACCTCTTTTGCTTCGGACAATCTGATGCGCCTGGCTCTATAGAGTGGCTGTGTTTGTAAGAGTGAATACGGGAAATGGAAGGGAGATTAGGATTTCCATGCAGAGGCAACGCAATTGTGTCCGGGAGGTGCCCTGAGGCCATTTGCGGAATTCAAATCCGGGTTCTACCAGGTGAAAACGACAATGGTATACATTTTCCGCTCTGCTTGCTTCAGGTATCTAGGGTACTGCCTATGAGCACTTCGCCTGGGTTGAGAGCGAGTAATATATGCTTTTATGCACCCTTTTTTATAAACGAGAAACAGGACTCGGCACAGTGTAAGAGTAAAAGTATTAGTTTGTAATATTTCTGTCTGGCACAGAAATGGATTTCAGGAAGTTGGGACGTCGTATTTTCACAGGCGGCGGAGTAATATACTGTATAACATTATTCAAAACGGCATGAGGGTGAGTAAAGAAGCGAAAATGTCAAATTTGTTAACAGGGTAGGCCAGTAGGCTTATCTAAATGTAAAACAACATTACAATAAAACTGCCTAGTGGGAAAATTGCAATTTTCAAGCTCTAACGAGTTGACTGAAAATTAGTTTCTGGCTTAGACTATATATGATTAATAATGTGGCTAGAAACTATATAGTGAAGGACGACAACAGAAGGTATATACGAACTCTATGTTGTTTATTCCAGGTGTATTTGGCAAGGACATTTGCATGATATATTTTTGTGTGCTGCGAAACACAGAATTTTACACCTAGTAGCCACAACACCACCATTGCATTCCTCCACACCTGCACAATACAACATGCAGAGTATAAACATGCCTGCTGCAGAGGGCTTTTGTGGCTGTTACAAGCTGTCTTAACCACGGAAAATTCCTATAATGCTCTACTCAAATACGAAAAACAACATGTGCCTCTAACATACCCTTGCAAACTGTGCAAATCATTTGTACCTATAGTACAAAAATAATTCATTCCTCGATAATACAGC
This sequence comes from Catajapyx aquilonaris, assembly GCA_000934665.2. Classification (NCBI taxonomy): domain Eukaryota; kingdom Metazoa; phylum Arthropoda; class Diplura; order Dicellurata; family Japygidae; genus Catajapyx; species Catajapyx aquilonaris. The sequence goes on from JYFJ02000586.1 coordinate 49,559, forward strand.
AATGTCGATAATCTTTCACATTACAGCAATGTGTAACGTAATATTCCTTCCAACCATGAAACATTCTCATGGAGTATGTTTAGAACCCAACTTGTCCTGAGCTCCCAGAGAAACAGCTCCGAGCTCTAATAACCCAAATGCGTCTGCACTACATATTTTAACCAAAGCCGTATGCATCTCACAGGTACACAAAAAGATGACATATACATATAGCATTACCTCTGACTGTCTGTAGGCATCATCGATTAGAATGCAGGTTAGTCCTAACTTCTTGCCTGCAGTATGAAAATGCGGGCCCGGGAATGTGGTCCGAAAGGGCCATAGATGAGAATTTTTTTATATTCTCCTGATGCCGCAGTGGTGCAGAGGAAAGGGGATCCTGTACGACCATGCAAAGTTCCCCACCACCTGTTAGGCTGTGAATTACAGTCAGGAGTTTGGACACGCCCTTTTCTCGACTCGCGATGCGGATACAATCCAATCCTTCCTGAGTCCCCCGAAAGAAGGAATTGGGCTTGGACTCCTTGTTTCACCTCCAGGCTGCCAATCCAGTGAGCCACTGAATATAAATCGCAACCTTCCCTACTTTTCAAACCAAATCACCGCCACCAGGCAGCCTCACTCTCCATATATTTTTTTTCAGAAACCCACACAAAATGTGGGATGTCAGCTTACAATATTGCTCGTGGGATTTGGCTAACGTAAAAAAAAGACGAGTCCTAAAATACAACTTGTTTTATTTTTTGCCGTGTTAAAATATGCAAGGTGTGAAGTTGCTTTCATGCTACGTGACATATTCGAGGCAGTGGTCCAGGACTTTTAGTGGAAACGACACGCAGCTGATCCGACATGTTTATTCCAGATCCGTAGGGAGCAGGTATAGCACATTTGTCGCCGACTTGTCACATTAGCGACATTGTTTTGATGTAATCCGCAGGAGCAAGAATGGCATGTTACGACAGGTTGTGACCAAGGGGCCAAAAGTGCGAGGGTATTTTCCGGAACTAATTGCGTTAACATGCCCCTATGGAACTGAGATGTGATTTTTACGCAGCGAAAACTGTACATATCGTCTAGTCTGCAACCGTGTGGGCTCGAGCACAACTGCGAATTATTCTTGTTCCCGGGCAATATGCTGCCCAATGAAAGCGGTCGAATGTGCACATATGAGCATTCCAAATTTTAAGTATGTACCGGGGCAGGACTTGCTGCGGAATATACTTGTCACTGCTTGCCGTTTTTACGTGGAGTTTTATTCGGGTTGGCGGACGTGTTTCCGGGTAGGTTTTTTTTATGTGGATGTGTATAAATGGCAATGGCCTGGTTGTTTTTGGGAGGTCTATTTTCTGCGCATAATTTTTCGTATAATGCTGTTTGTGTGCTGGATTGGATGAGTGACTACCTTTTAACGGGTTGGCGGTATAGAGGATTACACGATTTCATTTCAACATTGTCTGTTACCGAGATTCTGTACATGGAGATTCATAGTTGTGTATGAGGTGGATATCATTATGAGAATTAATCCACTGTGGTTTTGGTGACCCTCTCATTAAAACTCTCTTGCACCTTTTCGTTACGCATTATATGCACTTCAGCCCCCAAAAGTAAAAGAACAACATCGTGGATGGCGATTTTTTTTACATATAGGAACGCCACAGTTCATGGATGAATTTTCATTTATTACGGGAATGTATAACAAATAAAAAGTTCAGGCATTGGAAAACTTTCTTTGATTACTACTCAGACTTTCCGTCCTCATGACACTGTACTACGTACACACTCGGCTTGCAGCAATTGGCAATGTTGGAGCTAGTGGCTCTGAAGTAGCCAATTACGATTCGAGTGTATACGCTAGCGTTATGGGTGAAGCGAAGGTCTCCTGTATATCTCTTATTCGTCTGTGAGCATCCGTTAGTATTGTCTGGTTTGAATGCTCCATTGTTCAACTGCTAGTAAGATTTTACTAACACTGACAAACTATTGTGTGTTCAGAAACCCTTGCGTAATGCTTTTGTACAGTACCAGTACTACAAAATAACAACGCGCATACAACAGAGGTATACATGTATATAAGGTTGAGCAAACTTTGCATTATTTACAGTATTTTGAATAGGAGTACATTTTATTACGTATTATTTGTAATAAAAATGCGAGAAAATAAAATTTTATAATACAAATTCAGTGTTGTGTCTTCCTTTGATGAGGCAAAATATGTACCGAAAAGGACGTACTGACGCGTACTGACCTTTGCGCTTGCAAATAGATTCGAGAAGTCATAATTATGCCTTGTCAGACTGGCTCATGCATACCTTCTTGGTTTCTTCCCAGGATAGGGCACAAAACAAATCCTTTATTTCTCCTGAGAAGGCAGGAGTTAAACGTACGAGTTGATCATGAAGTGGCAGAAAAAGAAAAAAAAATTACAATCGACTCAAATTGTGAAGAATTCAATAATTGCTCGCATGATGTTTTGTTGGATTTAGCTCTAGTCAGCATAAACTTCATAACATTTCTCACTATAAATGAGGTAGTGAAGAGCATATGAAAAGCAATTACTGTACCTCGCGTAAAGTTCCCTTCACACGATTATTACAAAAGGGCAAAACAACAGCTTGTAGGGGTTCATTAACTCAACCCGTGTATGGCACAGGTTATGTATAAGGCTGCCTGTTATAATTAGTGTGCCGCACGTATACACCCTGATCGTTGTGCCAGTCTCTTTCTTCCCTCTGGGTGCAAAACCGTGCAAAACATTGAGTTCGCTTTGGATTATCTGCGCACAGAGTTGACATATAGGACATAAACAATAATCCACCAGACAGACATCACGGCGTGACACCAAGTCCCTGAGGATACGTCAACTGTGCCGCTGCTGCCGGTCGCAGTCCGGATGGGCGACAGGGATTCATTTCTCATCATATTTCCTGTCCCAAAACTATCTCACTTTGAGAACCCCCAGTTCCGGAAACACCCTAACTCCTGCGGCCCCCTGGATCTGTACGTGACGACCTGTAATATCTGTCCCAATATTAATCAATGCTAGGCAGTGCAGGCACGTCATGTCCGTAGGGATGGAGCATGCCAAATCTTTGATTGATATCCTGGATAGACCATTACTGATGGGACACGACAGTTTCTCAAAAGAAGGTCATGAATATTTACACCAACTCTCCAATTCTATTCATGACTATCATGCAGCAATGACTTCCATTATTGTAATTTAATATTGTAACCTCATCAGCCTGAAGAGAGTGCAATTGCAGATTAGCTGTGATTAATTGCAACTAATGAGAGTAATTTTCCCAGAATAACAGTGTGGGATCATGGAGTGAAAGGCCAGCCATGGAAACCGACCTGAATCCGCATCCCACCGCGGACAACTTTCCTCCTCTCACCACCACTCACTCCCTTTGCCTGTTGCCTACTCACTTCCCAGTTTCAGTTGCACGCCCAGCAACAAATCAGCACCCGCAAACCAACCACAGCCATCAGCAATGGGGCCTAGGAATCTATCTTTTTCTAGCTGCATTCTTCCCCGCACCTGATTACGGCCTAAACTACACGGGGCACAATCGATTCGGGTTAAAACATCAACGAAGAAAACAGACCCCTCTTCACTCTTCTCTTCACTCACTTCTAAGGCGGCAAAGGGAGACGATTTATGTTCGGTGCAGGCACTTAAATTTATCGCCCTCTGATCAACTTTCCAAGTAATTAAAAACATTTCACACTGAATGAGTAATAAGGCTGCTCATAGAAGATCTCTTTTCCCCACTTTACGCACCACAATATGGCCTCTTATTTAAGCGTGTCTGCAGAATTTTGATGGTGGTTTATATCCCAGGATGTATTCAAAATATTTCATAATATTAACTGAATTGCAATAAAAACAGCCATCCTGGTATGTATTATGAAAAGTTGCAATTTCACCTCAGTTAACAAATGTAAAATATTTATGTCGTGCTTTCTACCTAGTTTACATGGAATTGTGATGGTAAATCACTTCCAATCACTCGCAGTAAGCAACTGAGTGCTAGTAACATCTACGCAAACATTGAACAGTACCGCACAATTTTATTATCGTTGTTTACTACACCATTAGGATGATGTGACACACTGCTGTTGACACATGCCCTGGCCATATATCGCTCAAAACAAAACGCATCTTGTGTAGAGTGGGTCTCGTTAGCTTTGTAGTTCCCTATAGGGCTGCCCACCTAGTATGTTAGCCGACCCTATTCCATAACGAGAACCTTCCCGATTTGGAAATTTATTTGCTCAAGAAATTTCTGCCTTTACTCCACCTGTCCTAGTGATGAGGCTTGCTTGCCTTCTGCTGGTGTAGCCAAATATTGAAGCATAACTTCCACATCATGATGTTGACGTAGTAGAGAAAAAGCGTACCACACAGGAAGGCCCTATTACAATATTAAAAGATAAAAAGAGCTACAACCGCCTGCTTCAACAGAGGGCATAAACCAAGGTGGTCGTAAAATTGGTGAGATCCTTCCGGAATATCGAATTTATCCGAGAGGGCAGCGGCCCTAAGAGGATTAAGTACCATGTGTTTAGTAATTCCCCCGCATCTTGGGAGCAAGCCTTTTCCTAATCCCGAAAAAGCCTGAGGGCCAGGTGGTTCCCATTTGTTAGTGTACGGGACCATATTTTACATCCACAGCTGACCTCCCACGAGTCCAAAGCAGTTCAAAGTGGTGGTCGGATCCGGCAAACCCGAAACTTTACTGAATGCAGCTTCTCCCTTGCTGGGCTACAGGTTGGAGCACTTCCGAACTATATATGTGGAGGAGAGAGGTTTAGAAATACAGAAAGTCCGTCTTTTTATCGCGCTTCCTGTGGAGAAGGCTGTGATATCCGTCAGACCCATTCAAAATGGAGGAAAAAAAGCGGAAGAGAGGCAACCGGGTTTCCCAAGCCGAATCGTAGGCAGTGCTATATACATTCCATCTCTCTACCAACTGGACGTAGGATTCAATTGCGTTTTATTAGGTTTTATTTTTTCAGGATCCACTTTAGCGTTCGGATTTCATCACATTTTGAGCCCTGAAATGAACATTTCGTTGAGGAATCAATTATGTCTATGGACTTGGGGTACGGTCCGGAGGGATTGGAAAGTTCTACTTCCTTCTTGGGACTGGAAGCACTTCCTTCGTGGTTTGGAGGTAATAGGGTTTCCACCAAGCAAACAGATACTTCTAAAGCTCATGGCGTTATTATACAGGGTGTACAAAAAGAAAAGAGCCAAGGTTTCAGTTGATATTTTGATGTTTGTGGATATCGCTCCTTATTTCTCCTTAGCCCGAATATTATTTTGATGTAGACTGTGCTGCCATTGAATGGAATAGCAGTGGAAATTCTTACACTTTCATGAGCTTAGAAAGCAAACCATTATGCGAATGCAGTAAAGGCAATACGGAAAAACTTGCTCAAATTTAAGAAACATACACCGCTAAAATTTTGTCTTCAGAAACAAGATTAATTGAACGATAACAGCCATTGCGCATACATTTTAGTAACGTAACTTTTGAATAGTGTAGCCATAATAAAAGAAGACCTACTTGCAATGAAATTATCAAATTACAAAAAAAACGCAAGTAGGCCTACTCCTGCTGGTGTGTACAGTTCTCAAGTGAATTTCCCAGTACTGTATACATATACGCTTTCATACATTCGCTAATTTTCACCTGAGAAAACATTAGAACCGGCCAAACTGGATTCGATAATTGACACACGACCAGTTTACCTGCTCCATCTAATTCTCCTCGGAAAAAGACACTGTACAACTTCAGTCATATTGCTCTTTTGGGTGGGGAGAGACTACTCGCATTTGCCTTTCATGTTTTCCGATCAAATACGGGTCACCTTGGTTACATACTACCTCTGCAGCAGTTGCCGCATGAGTTTTCAGTGTATAGCCCAGGAAGGTTTGATTAAAAGTTGATTATATGCCATGAGAAAAGTGGCCTTCGAAGTGCTCGCTCTAGTGAACAATGAAGCGTGCCTACATAAATGTGTGGCCTTTTCCAGATGGTCATCAGGGTCTTTCGACCTGAAAATCCCCACGGGGCAAAAATGCGGTGGTGTTGTGTCGAGTCCTAAAAGCCAGTTTAATGAGCCGAATTCTGTGTGGCAAACACGGCCGCAATTCATCGCCGGCTCTCCTCGTCCCCGATAGCTAATATCACCGTGATGAATTGCGACCGAACGGCCGAACGGCAAATATTTGGCCGCTGATTAGCCCACACATCTTTTTGTTTACGCGTCATGCGACGATTAGCCAATCAGCATCCTCATTTTGAAGCTTACAAGTCATTACAACATTTTTTTCTTATTCTTCTAAAGCCCCTTCCCATCTAGCCCTGAAAGTCCAATAAAGCCTAGTTTTAAGGCAAAATCCACCATCTGCAGTATAATACACCCCCTTCATTTCCATTTCCAAAGTCGAGTTCCTGGCCTTTCATACCCAGTCCCTTTAGCCTTTGTCCAGATTCCGCAGCCAATGAGAAGCCCTTTCTTACGTGATCCGCCTGCCAACACGAGGTCAGCAACACACAACTTTGATTGCCTCTTCGCTCCGGTTGAAATCGCCTCAGGGAATCCATGGCAAAAAAATAGGGGGGGTCTCCTAGAGAGAAAACTTGCCACTCTCCGAAAAAACGGCCGGGGAAACCCTGTCCACTCAGCTCGACATTAACCTGTGACCTAGCACGACCTCCAACTGTCTCTAAAGGAGCACGACATCACTTTCCTTTTTTCTCTCTCTCTCTCCCAGGATACAGAGAGTTATAAAATTCTGGCAGCCTGTTAGCTCATCAGATGTTGCACATTAATTTGACGCTAACTCTTCTAGACAGAATTATATAAAAAGGGATCCGAAAATAAGCATCCTGTTCCGTGAAGATTAAACCTGAAGCGTAGCTCCTTTGAAATCTAGTAGGAACCTTATTTTGGGTAGGATCCTTCCAAGTCTACTGGCGAAGGTTTTTGAGAATTTTGCCCACCTAGAGGGAGAGGGGGGGAGAGGGAACAATAAAAATAAAGGAGGGAAGGGAGCTTTTTGGGGGAAGGCAAGCAGCATGGAGATCTCTGAAGATTCCTTGGGAAGGGGAGATTGGTATCCTGCAGAGAAGGGCTAGAGTCTGTGGGGGACGAAAGTGAGCAGTTCCAGCAGCCTCTGACAGGAACACGTCCACTGCAACTGGTAAGATTCACGTCGCGGTTTGACCTTTTTTTTGCTATTGCATCCAATACACAAGCGGAGCCGAAGCAATTCAATCAAACGGCGTCTACTTTAGTGGCCAAAGTGTGAGGCGGCTGGATCGAAAGGTTTTCCAGAGTCGGTCAGAGCAATGCGAATTGGGGTGGTGATAAAACTGGACAGCCACATGAAAGATACGGTCATGAAACTGCGTTACACGCTTCAGATTTTTCCGGGCTGTACCTGCATGTTAGATAAAAAAAAGCTGACCGCTACCATTGATTTATCCGTGGCTTGGCTACAGCGCTTGCTCGTCAACCATGTTACTTTCAATCCATTTTTGAGAGGCGTCATCAAAAACTGATTCGGGTGAATAATCCCATTTTGACAGAATAGTCGAAAATGACCGTTTTATATAAAAAAGTATTCCCTAGGCAATTCTCTTGGATGCAGATGCAAATGAGGTCGATGATATATTTTTTTCCAACTGCAATTCTCTCCTACATCAGGGAACGACGAACGAGAAAAAAAACTGCTCGTTTTAATCAAGCGAGGAGATTGTTATTCGTTTGCCCATAGTCAATAATCGACTGTGAAGCGACTGAACATTATCTGCCGTGCGGTTTGATCAGAGCTCTATTAACTTCCGGCTCCCGAAAGGAAATTACCATCTGGCATTGTTGGAAGATTTACCAGGTTCCTCAGAACCTGGCATGTTTTGGTTCAGAGTGTGAATCAAGTTGTTCACACGCCATGCGTATAATAACCTGCCATAAACATGCCACTCAGTCTTCTTCAATCTGGGGACCAATTTTATCATCATTAACCAGGCACGTATTATTCCCATCACTCCTTAATGTAATTAAGAATGAATCAATCTGCAGCGACGGTAACAAGCGCAATGGGAGCCAGTGAGCTAGCGGAATAGAAGTTGATTCCTGAGAGAACAAATCCTGGCTAAACATCGATTTCCGAAGGCGGGGTCTTTCCTTCGGTTGAACGGAGAGCGATAGTCCGTTTCCGGAAACAGAGTGGATGGAGGGCCCCTCCGGAGTTGGCTGTGAATATGTAAATCTCAAGCGAGGGGGGGTCTGTCGACAAGGACCACCTAAATCTATTTGCATCCGTGCTAGACTGTTGGCTGCGGAAAGCAATCGCCTTGTTCCCTTCCTCAAAAGCAACCAGTCGCATACACCTTGGCTTTTTTCCACACTGTCACCGCTCCTTTTCTCAATAAAGTCTTTCCTCTGCCGGATCAACATTGTTGGAATGATAAATCGCCCTCTAATTCAGAGCGCTTCATTCACGTTGGCGGATTCATTACTCTCGCAGCCTCACCCAATAAATAAATGGATGGTTAAAAAACATGCTAAACTCAGTTGGTAAGCATTCCATGAAATTCAATATAGGAAAATATTCTTCCGACTCAAGGCACAATACATCAACGACACCTAAACCACGCAAAAGGCAGCGGTGACACTCGAACTGAAAAGACCGACTTTGGGGGGCTCTTGTTCGCCTTTTTTTTGTCCTCTTCTTCCCGGATGGGGCCGGTGTGTGAGGCAGTAATAGTGGCAAGAGAAAGGAGGATACAATGGAAAAGTAAAGGCTTCTTCCTTCTTCTCTTCCGTAATCACAAAGTAGGCCTTCAAAGAACCGTGAAACATGGTTGCGAGCCTTTCCCCCAAGAGCCCCATCGGCGCCTATATTACTCCTCTTCATCATTGCCTATTGATCCAGCTTTCCTCCTGTCTGGACCCATTTTTTCCCTCTCCTTGCTCCATCTCTAAGTCCTGGAGGAATACAAAAAAATGGTAGGTAGGTAGGAGGTGGAGGATGAAGAAGCTGCAACTGACTAAGGATAATTAACATTAGTGACGCATGTCGGAGGGGTGAGGTAATTAGTCCGCGACTCAACATTCAGAGGGATGTTGGATTCAGACGGAAATATAATACCAGGGCGGGACTTTGGGATGGAGGTGTCGGGAAATCGCTTCATCGTCCACCAGGCTGTGAAAACTGATAATCACACCGACGGTGCCTGTTTATCGCCCTTGCCACCAAACCACGGCTAATTAGGGTCGTCGCTGATTGGAGCGGGTGATATACAGGCAAGGAGTGCTTGGAATGAAGTAACAACACCCGATAGCAGGACTTTTGGTGGGATACTATTATTCAGAGCCGGAAGTCGCAGGGGCAACAAAGTGGCTTAGTTTGTGAGCTTCTGGATGTTGAATCTGATCCACACTTGAATGGGGACAGTTTGGACCAGTTTGCCGCACTTGTAAATATGAATGTGTAGGGTTACCTGTTTGTATGTTCACTAAAGTTGAATTATCTCCATTTTTATGGGATGAAAAGGTGTAGGATAACTCATGGAAATTAGACGTGAAACATCTGCATTTTATTAGTGTGCCACATAAATTTAAGTTATCAAAATACTAAAACAATCACCTCTTCACTCTCCGAGAGGGTGTAGCAGAGGTAACGATCTAGCCCAAGGAGAGATTGTCTTCCAAGCCAGTGCTTTCCTTTCTCATTTGGATGGAGTCTGTGCTGGGAACAGGGTTTTGCCTGGCGTAACCGCTATAGGCTCTACCACTTACGTTGGTAAAGAACATATGATAACTGTAGACACTCTACCTGAACTTCCATCTCTCCCCTACCTCGCTCACCGAACCTGGGCGTCTCTTTTCTGATTTGACGATTCTGCCTAAAGTGAGGCTAAAAAATAATGTCCATTGAGACAGCTTCCACTTTTTTAAACAACCCAGGTCTGGCTAATGTACTGTACGTAATTAGTAAATTACTGAGATGATTGTGTATACATATTCCATTATGTAATTGTTTACACAAGCGTCTATAGGTGCTATAGAAACAGGCTGTAGAACGATAAATAATTTTTCTTTTCCGTTATGTAAATAGCAGTTTCAGCAAAGATAACAAGTTCCAGTGGTATTTTAGCTTCCTCTCAAGACTTGCCATTTCTGGCATGCGTCCATTAAATGAGGTCAAAGTGGCATGTGAATTAGCCTTCTAAACCTAACAAGCACTATTTAACTGGCCAAAAATATTGGACTGGCAATTACAGTCTTTTCCTGTGGTGGAATACTCAAGCTGATGAAGTGATGTTCAATATCGACAATATCATTAGTCGTACAACTCGTAGTGCATTTCAGACCCAGATAATACAAGTTTCCCTTTTCCCTCCCTTCCCCCACCCACCTGTCTGCCTCGGGCGCCCGAGGATGTTACAGCCGTTTCCAAATTTGCCATGTCCTCTGCAAATGACGCTCGCGTCCTGGTTATAATATCATTCAAAAATTTCCGAGACTCAAATTGTTCAGCAGAGTTCTTTCAAGCACACCAGTTAATAATAATGCAGTTTTATTGGGCCCCGAAGGGATACAATCCCACTGCTCTATAGAACCTGATAGCGCCACATGTTCAGCTGATAGTTGCTTTTATAATGTACAAGTAGGCAGTATATTTAATGTAGCACCATGATTATTGCCCTTCCACTCCAGATTTCATATTGGTTATATTTTTTCTGAATAGCTGGAATAATTTTTCCAGTATAAAAAGGACTGACGATACACATAAAATTAGCAGGTGCAAGCATAAACTGGTTTTGTCAGGTTCCCATACATAGCATAGGACCTAAAAATGGCAACTCGGCAGATAGGTAGTGGCTTTGATCCCGAAGGTGTTGGTTGGACGGAGTGGAAGAAAAGCGGGTGCGGGGTTTCCCCCCAGTGCAGATAAACGATGTGGGTGGCAGGAGATAAATAGCAGTGTGCTGAAAAGCGGCCTAGTCTGTGGCCTGGCGCCGCCTCTGTTAGCTGCTGCTGTGCCTCTTTACTTGCTTTGCTGCTAATCGGATTGGGAATATGCTCTGCACCTTATCTGCTTGGTTAATGGAGCCTGCTCCACCTATAACCAATAAGGCGATTGGGCGGCGGGTTGTGGGGACCCTAATTACGGTGAAACACAGTTTACCATATTCTACGCTTCATCGTCACCCAGCCTCTATTAGGTTTGCTAATTGCTTCTAAGCACCTGTAGAATAAATATTGCAAGCAAGCCTCTACCACTGCTAACTGACTTTACTGAGACTTGTTATTGCGCGTTTAGCATACTCAGCACAAAATGGATCCAAACAAAATCAGTGACAATTATGGCAACAAATAACTTCTGCAAGAAACTGCTGATAAACCTTAGTACGTACAGTATTTCTCCATATCATGATAGGTAAACTATTCTGATATTAATTTTTTAAACAGGAGGCTTGGAAGAGCTTGCACTGTATTAGCAGAACAATGCCAAATTACAGTCAACTGTAAGTTTAGGAAGGATGAGAAAACTAATTAATTAGGACATTAAAACTTACAGGCTGGCGTACCAAATTACACGCTGAACTTTCCACTACCATCAAAATACTGTACTGCTTATGGCTGTTTAGAATATAGAGAAAGAATAAGCCATTTCATTAAGCAGTATTACCACATTCTGTAAAAATGCGCTCCGTAAACCGAATTGTATGACTAATTTACGGAATACAGGCAGTATGGTGGTCTCTGCACCGTTTTTCGTAGCAGAGTTGTGTAGCCCACTTTCACCACATGATTCCAAAAATATGTTAAAACCAGTAAAGCGCATTAAACGCATATCCTCTGCAAGAGGCTTGTGTTGCCCGTTGCTTGGCAGCGGAATGCAATAAGAGGTAGATGAGAGACCATCATGGTTCACGCAAAGTTACAAGTTGTTGGCCTGCATATTTGAAGCAGTAACAAAGTTTGAATCCTCTGCACTACAGGCGTTGCAGGTATAAATATGATTCCAATCAATATACCGTTAATTGCCAGACAGCAAATGAGGTGTGGGAAGCGGTAAAGACGCGCTGAAGATTTCCCAAGAGTAACAGTCCTGAGCAGAAGTTGGTGATAGTTTCGCGCTTCGAAGCACGCCTTGCCATTAATTACAAATTGCCGCTGAGGGGGCCATGCAAACGTGAGGAATGTGTCAATAACCGTGTTGGAAAGGGCCGGTTTCCAAAAGGCGGAGAGAAGAACACGTCCGCCGTCCACCCTCGAGGCAGTTACACAGATACAGACAAGGAAGAGAAACAAGGGGCTTGTCTGCTCTGGTCCTAATCAAGCTGGTTGCAACACAAGCCTTGAGCACACTGCTTTTGAGGTGGAGTATAGTTAGAGAGAGGTTCTACCTATGTAGAGTACCAATAGTTTCCTCCCATTCCTGCTGGCTAGGGATTGAAGGAAGGCTTTCCAGGCAAGCCCCCAATTCAATTTTATTCATCATCGGCAGGTTTGGGAGCTGTGCCCGCGGGAACAATGTCCCCATCACCGTGATCCAAAGGCGGTTTCCTGATGCTCCACTCTTCTTGCAAAAAAAGAGTGGAGATGAAAATTTCCAGACTAAAAGCAAAGGGAAAACTCCAGTCACAATCCACTCTTTCAATTTCGATGGGGGGGGGGGGGGNGGGGGCGGCGGTTATAAATTGCTTCAATATGATATGCAGATTTACGGTTCCCTATTTATTGGAGAATACAAGATGGATGATTCGACCAACAGTTTTCATAGGTATAGTATAGTGCTTTCGTGCTCATGTAATGAACTGGCAACAGCTGCCAAATGTAATGAATTTGCGAGATCGAGTGACTTGACCCCAAGTGTCTTTGCTCAGGAGTTCTCCGCCATTATATGAACAACTCCTTAGCAAACGCCAAGAGCATGGTTTCCGCCTGCGGCTCGACTCTAACGCAGCTCCTGCAGTAATATCTGACGAGGGAAGGCCTGGCTCCTTAGCAAAGCACCATGAATCCTAATTAATTCGAAAAGCGAGGAGAACCAGCCAAAAGGAGTTGTGGAGCAGATCTATTCGAGAGGCGCCTTTCTCGTTAGTGGGTGGACCTGGGATAGCAAGAGCTGGCTGGGAGGGTTTGGGGGTGGGTCTAATCCTCAGAGCCTTAGACAAACGCATCTCAATTCCTGCACTCACGGGGGGACATCAAAGGGACATCTGCAGTCAGCTGTGGTGCTCCCAGCATTCTTTCCAATCCGGCCCTCTGTGGCACTCTTCACACTTCGCTCGCTACCAACTTCCAACAAAAACACAAAAGTTGGCCGAGGCATTTTTGCTGACCAGATCTAATTGGTGGTTCTCTCTGCCTCCACAGCTGGCGACAGGGCGGAATGGACGGCGAGAACAGGATCATCCTGAACGTGGGAGGCATCCGCTTCGAGACCTACAAGGCCACTCTCAAGAAGATCCCAGCCACCCGGTTGTCCCGACTGACAGAAGCCCTGGCCAACTATGACCCTGTCCTCAACGAGTACTTTTTCGACAGGCATCCTGGGGTGTTTGCCCAAATCCTCAATTATTACAGGTCTCTCCACCATCCATGTAACTATACTATGTGTGTGTTTGCTGCAACCGTGTGGTTCCCGCATGCTATCCAAACGCGCCAAATGTGTACATTAACATGATAATGAAGGAATATCTCCAAAATGAAAGCAATGAAAATATCCGTTTCTGCCTACTATCTTATCTGCTGCTCGAGCTCAGATTACAAGCGTACACGCCGATAGATGTAATCAAGCGGAGGAAAATCGATTTCATATGCTCCAGTTCAAATGCAGGGGTGGGTTCGTCATACTTTACTATTAAAGCTAATAAGTAGCTTCACAATAATATATCTAATTGTTGATTCATTATTATGAAGCTGTTATTAATGTTAATACAGTAGTATATTATAGACATCATTCCAAAAAATTGCGGGGCCAGGAGGGATTGATTTAATTTGTTTATTATTTTCAGATCTTTTTATTGATGAGGCTGGCGACAAACAGGGTCTCGCGAAGAATTTAATTACGCGGACACAAACTTCAACAAACTGTGGTTGATGTGGCTTGGCTGTGGGATGAACATGCTAAAAATCTGGAAAATGTGGGGAACAATGTATGCGATGTAAATATGGGTACCGCAAAAGAAAACATTCACCATTGAAACGTGCCTTAAATACTAGAGTATAGGCTATGATATGATTTTTGAGGAAAAGTAATAGGTAAGATATGCTGTGCACTGTGCACAGCCACCATGCCTCTAAAATCGCTTTTGTGTTACCATATATTCTTCCAAGACCAGACCGCATCTTTCTAACTGCGCCAATAATGCGTTTGATTTGCATAAGTAACAAAACTATTGCTCTGCAAGAATATTGGATTCCCCCTACAAATTATAATGCATTCGTAAGAGTTAATACTCTACTTAAGAACAACATAATTACCAATTTAGCTTTGGCGCAGTAAGTTAAAAGTCACATTCAGTATAGGACTATAGCCCTATAGGCTATAACTATAAGGTCCGAGACCTGAATTAGCCTGCTCATATTTTCTAGTCACTGCAAAATCCCTACGGCTGCGGTCAAGCCCTTTTGTTCAATACCATTTTTTTGGTGCGATTTAAAAAATATGATTCTCACAGGCACAGGGGCATAGGGGCAAGCAGTTAACAGTATAAATGAATGTAAATTCTTTGATGAACAGCCATTGTGCGCCCAAGAGCCAGCTGGAGAAGCAATTTGGTCCAAGCGTGCCTGGACAGAATGGGTTCATTCCTAGAGTAATGAAGCAGGGAGGACTCGCTGCAACAGAAATGCTACTTGGCTGTAAAGCCGGCTGACACTTCTGCAGCTGAATCTATTCACAATCTGCTAAATAAAAAATAACTGTAAAAAGAGCAGGTGAGTAAAGCCGCTTTGTAAACTCCCTCAGACCCAACTAGTCCTGCTCCCCGTAGAACTCCGAGCAGCGGTTTAGATCGCCAATCCCACCTGAGACCCGTGATTTATTTAGTTTCGGGTTAGATTGCTGCTGTGAAATGAGAAACTCTGCACAACAACTAGTAAAGTGGATTCTATAAGGAAGATTACCATTCATGTTGGCCCACCTCCCTGCCATATAAGAGAACGCGAGAGAAAAAAAGAGGCAAATTGCAAGAATCCTCAGCAACTATTTCGGAGTAATTCGTGAGAAACTTTACGAACTGTTTTGTGCTGATTCTAAATGATGTTTGTGAGATTAAAGTGTAAGAAGGGCGGACGCAATTGATCGAACGCTATCAGACAAATTTCCCCTGGGATTGCTCTTTCCTTACGATCAAAGACGCACCCTGGTTGTACAGGCGCCAAATTAATTTCACCACACTCGGCAATATATATGTCACAGTCTGCACAGTAGTAATGAAACTGAAATTGCCTTCTGTGTTCAATTACAGTCCGAAGGTTGCTTATGCAATTCTAACGATAATACGTCCCAGTATATATAAAAGGTTTGTAACCCTGTCTGCTGCGGTATGCAATAGAGAAACCCGACTTTCAGATTTATGGGTACCATTGCTGGTATTAGGTTTCACCTCTGATAATTAGAGGTAACTTAATGTTTTTCAGTCTTAAAAAGTTGTTAGCTTGTCAGATTAAGGAGCCTATGCATTGAATAGATACCAGGCCTTACCAATTAGGCCCACGACAATGACAAGACAAGGCAAAGAAACATTTCCTCACAACTATACAGAGTGAAACAATATATTTT
This sequence comes from Catajapyx aquilonaris, assembly GCA_000934665.2. NCBI lineage: Eukaryota > Metazoa > Arthropoda > Diplura > Dicellurata > Japygidae > Catajapyx > Catajapyx aquilonaris. Next base: position 65,385 of record JYFJ02000586.1, read on the forward strand.
CATTGTAGCACAGCAAACACTCACAAATCCGGCTTCACATTATTCGTCACGTAGCAGGGCCTCATATTACTAACTTGCAAGAAAGGACACTAGGATTTCGCATTCAGGCTTACAAAATAAGGCGTCAAAACGTGGGCACCAGCACCGTAACGAGAAGGGTGAAAGTTAGGAAGCGAAAGGTAAATAATTAATTGGCTTAATAAAGCGGCGCTGGCAAATGAGTTTCCAACGCTGCCGACGGGCTCTTCCTTCGCTCAAGACTTTACATCGCAGGTCCGGAGATATCGCTGGCAGGGTTTGAAAACTCCTTTCATTTTAGGTCCAACTTTCTTGAAGATAAAAAAAATGGGGAAAGGAGTCAAACTGAATGGACTTCTTTGCTCTACCCGAAGCTTTGCTCATCGTCAGAGCACACAAAGCCAAATGGCGATTCACACAGCATGAAATCCCACACTCTTTTCTCTCTCTAACTGGCCGCCTGGTGACTGCCTATACTGGCACATCCCTTCAAATCAGGCTCAGACTCGGTTCCAAACTACCTAGCTTCCGGAGATCTGAAAGAAAAGGGAGGCCTCCAGTTCGCAGCCAGCACCTGGGTTCATTGCTTCCGCGCCCTTTAGAGCAGGCTGTCATAAGTGCAAAATCTGAGCTCACTAACACCAGGGATATCGCAGAACTTTCATCTGAATTTGAGTGTAAGCTGACAGCCTCGTGCAGTCAAACCAAAAGCGACTCCCATTCTGGAAAAAAAAAATTGTTCTCAAAATTGTCATAAACAACTTTCCATATTTTAGGTGCTAGAAAAAAGATCACTATCGAAAAACCATTACAGTTATATGGCACAAACCATTTTAAAGTTCAGTCCATGTTACTGTGCAAAGATGGCCCTTCCAACACACGTATAAAGTTCCTGGCGCGAAATGAATACGCTCAAAGCACTTGTCTAGCTGATAAAAAGGCGCTTAATTATGGTAGAAAGCTCATCTGTAATTAGAATTAAGGCGTCCTTGATGGTAACAAAAAGGATGCGGATAATAAAGCGTTAATTAGCGGGATGTTTGCTCGTGTTTGAGAGACTGCAGCAATATCTACTTGCAATCAGAAAGTCATTCCCGCGACAGTAAAACCCGAGGAAGGAGACCGATTATAGGATGGAGGTTCGGCACGTAAGAAAAAAGGTCATTACTTTTCTTTACTTCTATTGTTTCCCTTCTTTCTCTGCCTCAGAGAAGCCTGTACAAATTGCAGGCTTCGTAATAGCTTCCATAAACCCGGAGCTATTTGTTTTCTGACCGACATCAAAGACCCGAAGAAAACCGTGTTGATTGACTTTCTTGCTAATTTACTTGCACTGCACATGTCACGCACACACTAAACTAGACGTTTTTATCTTTACGAGTTACCACGAAAAAAAAAGTGCGATTGAAGAGTGAAAAACATATAAAAGTAGATTTTGTGCAACACCGGATATGCGTAACTAAATTCACGCCACCGTGCAAAAGCACCGGAAATCACTAATGATCCCGCATGATAATGCAATTACGGCACTTTATAAAGAGTTGTCCTATATTCTGTTTGAACTGTACTGTGTGCCCGAATATTAGTTCACCTGCCTATTTGTGTATCGGATTACAGCGCGACGTAATAATAGAAAATAAATATAACGCGCCCGTAAAACCCAACTGATAAATCAAAACCAAAGCGGTGGAAACTGGTCTCGATTAACTAATACAACCATCAGTCAAAATACCGTTACTATGAAGTTCCAAATGTTTTATGAATTCATCAGTGACACACACCATCAGAGAAAGCCACAGGAGCAAATCCGTTTTATATAGAGTGCAGTTACTGAGGAAGTTGCCTAAGAACGTCCAGTTTTAAATATACAGTTCAAGCTGTATTTACACTATTCGAATGTTACAAGAGATCCTTTCACACCTCTGTGTGCTTACTTACGAACGGAGCGGCGATGTACACGAAAACGAATCATCGGTTCTTTTTCCCTCTTGTCACTTATCCTTCGCCACTTGCACCCAGCTGAAGACATGCAATTTATTTCTTCTGAAATTAAATAAATGAGGACTCACGTTAGGGTGAAAACCTTTACGTTCTACTTTTGGGGAGTAGTCTGCGCCTACAGGTCATACTCCTGGTTGTACAAGGGTGCGGTTGCATACAAACCAAGATTATAATAGGTATGCAACCGCACGCTTGTACAACCGGGAGTATAACCTGCAGGCGCAGACGAATTCGTCTGGAATCCAGACGAATTCGTCTGCGCCTGCAGGTTATACTCCCACTGCAGTGGCATGTTCAATGTACGATACTGTACAGTGTATCGTACTATTATTCCACACTCGTAACGTTCGGTACCATCCATGAAATAATTCAGCTTCACGAATAATTTAGTTAGCAAATCGAGTGTCGTTTTGTGCTGACTCCCTACGGTCGGTGCAAAAGCGAGCCTTGTTATGTGGTGTCGTAACATGCACTCTGCAACAGGAGTCCAATTAATTTAATGGGACCCGTTTCCCCCCCTGCATTTTTCCCTTGGGCCAACGTATAGGACAGGGAAGCTTCACTACCCGACCAACGTGTGTGGACCTCTGTTCGAAGAAGAGCTCGAGTTTTGGGGCCTGGATGCCAACCAGGTGGAGCCTTGCTGCTGGATGACCTACACCGTCCACAGGGACACGCAAGTGAGTCTGCGCAGATTTTTGTCCTTTACCATGGTGGCGCCAGCAGGGCGCCACCAACTTGCTAAGTTTCATCTCGCATTTTACTGCTTGCACTCTCTTTATGCCCTTAATGCTTCAAGCTCTGCTACCTCCTACTTTTATTACCGCCACGCAATTAGTGATTTTTGTTGCCCTTCGCCTCCGGTGACTGCCATTCGGATCATTCAAGGCCCACCCTAAACCTGATATATTGCCCATTCTGTTCCGGGCGGTTTCGAGTGTTGATTTTTTTTTTTGCATTTTTCACGTACGGTTTGCGCGGGTGGCGACAATATCAGAAGCACACATTTCAACGGGCAAGTACTTGCACAAGTCTCAGGGCTAGTAATGACGCGTCTGGCTGTGCTTGACTTGGCACGATTATTGAGACCTTTTGAATCCGCCCCAGCAGCTGAAGCTGTAGAGGAAAGTTCAACCGCATTTATCTTCCTGGCAAACTCTAGCAAAAGTGTAGCCATAAGGAAAAGTACTCTTTGAGGCAACCGGAGGGATGTGCTGCCAAAAAGGGAGTGATTAATCATCGCGAAACGTGCTGCTGCTAATCATCCTCCTGCTTAGATATGCCTAGCGAAACACTACAATAATTCAGTCATGCATCTTGGGACACAGCATATATTTCGACGTGAACCAAGTTTTTATACTTCCTCCACTTGTTGGCTGCGTCTTGGTGAATTGGCTTCATCTCGGGCGTGAATCTCACGGTGCATAAGAACTCGGTCCAGGCCATATACCACCGAGATTCCTGGCCTGGCATCCAACCTAGTTTGCATTCATCGAGGACATCCATCTGGGTTTTTTTTACTGTTCCCTTGGCTTATTAGTGAGCGTCCGTCCAGAAGCAAGTGGGCTGGCGAAAGAGGAGCAAGCGAAATAATTGGGGGTGAAATGGACAGGAATGGATGCGATTTATAGTGCGAAGCAAAAGGACGGCTCTGCTCTTCCCCGGGGATTTGTTATCGCTCCCGCCTTGATGGAATTGCAGAACAGTAGGCAATCCCACATTGTCTGGCGTCCTGGGGGGCCCTCATATCGCTCATCACGGCTTGTTGCTTATTGAGACCATTGTTTGAGCTATTGATTTCACCAGTGCCTCTACCCCCTCTGAACTGGCTTGCAACTTGGCTGTTACACAAACGCCTTGCTAGATATTTTATCAGAGAGCATGTTTAACATTTGCACACTGACACGCCCTGACCGCCCTAATGAACCTGAATTATTGATGGGGTGGAACCAGAAGCATGCTCATATTTTATTCAAAAATTATTTATTTATTAACGGTTGGGTACATGGTAAGGCACAAAAAAGGAGAGTGGCAAAAACATACTTCAAGGAATGGAAGGTGCAGAAACCCATTATTTTTCGGCTCAGTAATATTTGTTACACTGATTTGCATGTTCTAGTTGGGAATATGAAAATCACTGCAATTCCCAAGTCAGTCGTTGAGAAGATAAGATTTGTGAAATACTACTGTGGTTGTTACCAGGCCAGGATGGGCAATCCGTAAATTGCACAAATAAGAAGCCTCGACGGATTTTCTTTGAGCACAAACTACTTCCTCTTTTGTTACTGTACAAGTGCAGCAGAGGCAAAAATCAGGATTTATTTGATATGACATTTGACCCTTATCCGTTTGTCTGTACAGTACAAACACTATTTCTCCACTACCCCACCTACGTATTTGATCCTTTCATATCTCATTTTAGTAGTAGTGGAGGAGCAATAACAAGGCAAAAGTTATTAGGCTCCACTGCACTGTTCATTTGAGGTATGGCATATCCCTGGGGAATTGTTTATCCGCAGAGTTATTATTGCATTTTAATGCGTTATATTCTAGGAAGTCTGTTTCACCAGTCTGGGACTACAGTATACGTACTGGGCTTATAATGTATGGATGCAAGCTCACCTAAAACATACATCTGCACAAAAGCAAACCACAAGTTTACATTTTACATCCCAAACCATTGGAAAAATTAAATATCAAAACTTTAGGCTGGCATAAATTTAAATAAACTTAAGCTAAAAATAGCACTTGATTATGCTCAACCGCTCCAATGCACAAAGTTATCAGAACCATGTAACTCATGTGCAGAGAATTCGTCAGCCAAGCACATTTTGGCTTTTCAGGCAACTCTGGCCATCCTGGACAAGCTTGACATCGACTCGGAGAAGCCGACAGAAGAGGAGATCGCTAGAAAGTTTGGCTACGAGGAGGACTACCTGGAAGGGCGCCTGTCCTGCTGGCAGAGGCTCAAACCCAAGATCTGGTCTTTGTTCGACGAGCCACACTCTTGTCATGCGGCCAAGGTGGGCAAACGCCATTTTTTTCTGTATTCAAAAAAAATATTGTAGCCAGGCCACCCTGGCTACTACTGCCCGTGCTGTAGAGCATTATTAATCCCTGACGTCATGTATGCGGCAGGCACGTCCATACAGCCAGAGGGAATACATGCAGCACAAGTTTGATATGTTTGCAGCTGCCCCTGCAACGTACTGCAGCAGCATGCTCTCGTCACTTATTTGGGTTTAATTTCAGCTGGGGATGGAAAATGGGATATTGTGGGAGGTACAAGTTTGCACCTTATTTAAATTATTTTCATGCTGCAGAGCTGGTATCGATTTGTAGGAGAAGCTTCCGGCTTTGCTCCCAACCTACGAAACATACGCTGGCATATTGATTTACTTTAATTAATTCACTAATGATTTTAAAAAAAATGGGTGGTATTCCACGTTTGAAACCAAATATACAACACAAATGGGCAAAATGGTTATACATCATGCAATTTTATGTGATGCCTCGCATTTTGCAAAGCAAAGTCGCGGGAATCAATTTTTCGCCGCCAATAAACATCTCCATTCCTCAAGAAAATTCCCCCATCATCGGGAGGAGAGCGACGCGACGCATTCTCGCAAAATATGAAGCTTGATTAATGCATCTGTCTATGGCTGGGAGGGAAAGGCGGGCCTGGGAAGGAAATTTTTTTGAGCTAATGAGGCGGTTTAGTAGGCAGATGATGGATGCGTCAGTGTCAGGAAAGATTAGACAAAATGACAAGAGTAAAGAGGCGGGTTGAGCTTATCAGCTGCACGTTGCCAAGATGACGGTATGGCCCATTTCCTGTCGTCGTCGTCGTACGACGGTGAGTTCGAGAAGGACGGATAAGCTTGCCTATCTTGAGAACTACGCCAGCGATCTTATCCGGTGCTTCCTATTGCTTGAGACCCGTTTTCAAATGCCAATAGGAAGACCCTACCCGAGCCATTTTTAGGTCGATGTCAACTTTCGGAACGATGAATTCGTATTTTGCTATATGCATTGTGACATCTCGATTCATCGCAGAATAACTGCGACTCCAATTTCTCGCAATATTAGGGATGTCACATATTTACGCATGTACATAAATATGCGCCAGACTTGTATACACACATGACTGTGAGATCCCTCATATTATCATTGATCAACACGAATGTATTCACAGTATGGCCCATTTTTAACTTAAGTATGAAATGAATAGTGAACGAGTGTCAGCTAGAGTACCTACTTGGGTGATCGGACGGGAAGCTAAAAAGCAATTGAACGTTTTAGATACCCTATACGTTGAAAGCATGGAAATGTGACTTACATTTGGAAATCTTTTCTTGCTTTTACTCGCGTATAGATATAGATATATTATACATTATATAAATACTGCACATACTTATCTGAGTTTTGTGGAATAGGTTGTTGGAATCATATTTCTGGCCGACATTCATAGAATAAAATCCAGTCACTTCTTTATCGTCTAATAGGCGAAGTTTAAGTTTTAAACTCGAAGGATATATTTCTAGAAAGTTTGACGTGAATTCAAATCTGCTCTTGTAATCAATTTAGTTTCGGAGGGTATGGGCTTGCACTGCAATTTAGGAAAATATGCCAAATTTCATATATAGATTATTGTAAAATTACCTGAACATTGGAAATTAGCAAAGTTTGTCAATAAGAGATAGATGCATCTTTGTAATAACACACGTATATTAACCCCAAAATTCAAGAATCGACGAGAAGTTTACAATGTACTGTACATGAAACCTCTTTAAAATGACAGGGGAGTGTGCACGTAATCTAGAAAAGGGGTGCTCTCAGTAATATTATTCACCTAGAGTTGATTTAATTAAACAATAACAAAATTATTAAATTGCTTTGAAATTCAAAATGTAAAAATGTAAAAGAAAAAATTATTTATGATTAATGACGTTGGTTATGAAGATGACATTGTGCAGGTTCCGCCATCCATCGCGTAGATATTTGATTTGATTTACTGCAATTTAACATTAAAAATGCAATGAGCACACACATGATAAAGAAATGAAACTTTTCAAGCATTAATTGCTGCTTGTTAATTCCATTAAACAACATTTAAGAGGGAGACGGCTAAGGATAATCGTTATACTGATGGTTTTTTGTGTAAATAACTGGTAATTCTGATAATTTTACAACTTAGTCATCAACCCCAAAAAGAATTTTTGAGTCATTTCAATCATCTTCTATTCAGAGTGACCTTCTCCACACAAAAACAGACATTTAATTTCAATACTTAAAATACAGAATAGAGTTACTCAGTAAGAATGATTTCGAGATAGGCTTTTTTGAAGAGGAACATGCTTCATCGCATATTTGATCGGCCAATATTTTAAGAGAGTGTACAAAAGGTCGAGGAACGTCGATGATAAGCAAGGAAAGAGAGTGCTTTTCTCCTATATATACGGACTGCAGCTGTCAATTAAAGTAGCTCTAACTTTGCATTAAATCCGATCTTGAAACCTCCCTCTTATATTAAGTTTGGCTCCAGAGTGCTCCTGCTGCTTGTAGTGATCAGTCACTGGGATTTTTGAAAGTTCGCTTTTACCCTTAGCTGGCAAAGAAAACTTATCGAAATATCTCAGATGACAAAAGTGAAAGGATGTTGTCACTAAATTTTATCGCCCTCAGCATGAGACATTATGAAACAGCGTGCAAATACTATACTTTTTCTGTTATATGACGTTCATTACGTCACAATCGCAGGCACATTAATCAAAAGACTAATGGGGCATTTTATTAAAATGTAACGAGCAATGCCAACCTTACAAATATTTCAGTTATGTCTTTGGGAACACTTTGCTACATATGTTATTAGTGATAGCGCAGAGTATAACTGTCATGTATTCTTAAGCATAATGCGAAGAAGGATTGTCGCATCGCACAAAACATAGTTTTCCAAACGACAACAGTCGACATGAAAGCTAATTATTGCTGCATGGAAAATTGCCGATAAAAAGTGTGGAGTTCCATAATGTTGAAATGGCTGGAAGTGGATCTGATAGTGCAGATGCTCGATCGGGTTCTGAATCTATCTATGTGATTGATTAGATCGTCTAATTCACACCTGTTGCTGTGTTATCGATGCAACTCGTCAGCAGCTAATACAAACACGGTAGATATTTCTCTGGAACCAACTGCAAGTTGTAATTTTGTTAAATTTTAAATTTAAATTTTTATTGTAAAATTTTGTAATTCAATACTTTGGCCCTAACCAGTAAGATAGAAATATTTCCTGCGCGCAAATTGATGTGGGCCTTGCCAGTGTGACATAATGTTGGTCTTGTTCATTGTATGTGAGTCTTTGACTGTCTTCTACCACGCCACTAATTGGAAAGTCCTTCAGACTAACAAGATGCATACGCTATGTCACTAGAAGTTAGCCCTGCTGTTCTGCCACCTTTTAGCTCACTTAAGCCCTGCACAAGAAAAAGTCATGGGTTTCAAGATCTAGTGAAGAACTGCAATAATCTGCCGGAAACATTACAATTACTTTGCTATACATTCATTTAAATCGGGGGGAAATGGTTAGAATAAGTAATCAGCCAATGTACACACCAGTTCTGTTAATGAACTTCGATCCACTTCAAAATGTTTTCAAGAATGAGTTACACGAAAGGGGTGGGGAGCTGTTATACTCTTTTAGTGATTTAACACTCAGGGAAACAAGCAAGGTGAACATGCAGATTTCTTGACAAGTAGTCGAAGCTCACCAAATGTTGTACATCCATGCTTTCATATGAAATATGATTTTAGTTTTTTACCAAATAATATGAAGTGTTATTTCGTTTTGCTCTCTCCATAAGCCGGCCTGGGCTGGGCCTGGGACTGACTTATTAATACATGCTGCACCTAGGGGTATACACTGCTGCGTACATACCAAGAAATTATACCTATAATTAGTTAATTATAGTAACTTACAGTGTATAAATAATATCACCCTTACAACCTTTCAGACTCGAATGCGATATGTCCAGTAGGTTCATTTTCGGTAATGAGAATATAACCTAAGGGGTAACTGCTTAAAAACCTCTCTCCTATATATAATCATTTCCGATTTAATTATACGGTCTTTCCCATTACAAAATTTTCAGTTCTTTTCTATATTTCAAGTAACAATGTGACAGCATCACATGTTAACTTTTCCTCGTGGAGCGAGTGTAATAACTGGAACCATTCTAGTACTTTCTTTCCTTCTTTTATTCACCAGGTGCATTTATAAAAAGGTTGACATTGTGACCTCTAATTCCTCAGACGCATTCCTAGCATTTCAATGTAATTCTTTTGCCAATGGATGTTGGCATCGCTATCTTCCAAAATTTATTTTCGTGCTAGACATCCTTGGTGTCCACAAAAATAAAACCTTACTAAACTCCTCAAAATGTGGACATGTGCAAATATTGCAAAGGGGGACCTTGAAGCATAATTAAGTCACATGCATGACAAACTGCTCCGAGCAATGACGAGTATGTTGCAGCTCTAGACCGAATTCTACTCTCATGTGGGACTTTGACCACATGTCAAATTTGACAGAAAATCACTTCGTCCTCCCTTATCTATCAGACAATTTCCGCTTCCAGAGTGCACAGAAACGTTAACATGAGCCTTTCAAGCCGGCTCCTATCTCCTTCACAGATTATTCCGTAAGCGGGTGGTATCTGCACCTATCGACAACCATGTCAAAACTGGGCTATTCTACCCATTTGCTGGCTACACTGCCAGATAATTTTGATTGCAATATCCGCTGATTAGAAGTTGCATTGAATGCAGTCTTCCTATACAAGGCAAAGGCGAATACCCAATTCCAGCTCAAAATTCTAACCCTACTCTAATGGCCCGATTAGGAAACTCTAAACTGTAGACTGAGAAGCTCAGGTCCCAAAGCCACGCTGCCACCCTCCAATAAGCGAAGAGATCCCGCCGTTGAACTAAATCTCCCGCCATTGCTGCTATAGAATTTTTATAACTCTTGAGCAGCCCCGGATACGTATAGTGTGAGTAAGATTGGTCCAAAACTGATCCTGGACCAAATCCGTAATATCCCAAAACTTTAAAAAAGTTGGGATTAGCGCCAAAAAAAAGTCTTGGGGACGATGCAGGACCCCCCTAGTGTGTCCCAATGTCCACAACTCTCTGACAGACGGTCGACCGAGTCAATATGCCCACTTTCTCCTTCTCTTCCCCCCCAAATCATTTTCATTAAGGAGAGCTGGGACTGCAAGGAGAGGCGAATACGACTTGAGACCTCGTAAAGCACGAGGGCACGTCCACCATCCAAGCTTAATGGCCTGGCAACTAACAAGCCCTACTGCCTTACGAGGCTCTCCACCAGCCTACTAAAGCCGCTTGGAAGGAACCACAAAAAAGTGTGTGGTAGGACTCAAACTTGTCGTCGGTTCCTTTCGCGGATAATAAGCTGTGGCGGCAGTTTGCCAGATGAGCGAAGGACACCGTGTCCGTGGTCGCAACTTTGTTGCCAGGCTGAAATTTAAAAAATTGAAGTGACACTCAAAGTTGAGGGTATGCCTGTATGGGTGATAATATGGACGTGTAATCTCATTAGCTGCACAGCTGTTCACTAAAGTTGCCTTATTTTCTTCATTGCAGGTGGTGGCCATTGTGTCGGTGTTCTTCATATGCGTGTCCATTTTGTCCTTCTGCCTAAAGACGCATCCTAATATGCGAGTTCCAGTTATTACCAACGTGACGGTGCTGGGTCTCAACAACAGTAGTGACTGGACGCTAGACAAAGAAAGGACTGATGCCCACGAGGCCTTTTTTTATGTGGAGTTGGTGTGCAACGTTTGGTTTACTTTCGAGATAACAGTCAGGTTCATAGTCAGCCCCAACAAGCTGGACTTTATTAGATCCCCAGTCAACATGATAGACTTCATAGCTACTCTCAGCTTCTACACAGACATGCTTCTGCAAACCCTGGCCCAGAATATGGAAAACGCAGATATCCTCGAGTTCTTCTCCATCATCCGCATACTTCGTCTTTTCAAGCTGACCAGGCACTCACCAGGGCTCAAAATCCTCATCCACACCTTCAAGGCCAGCGCCAAGGAGTTGACCCTCCTGGTCTTCTTCCTGGTCCTGGGTATTGTCATCTTCGCCAGTCTGGTCTACTACGCCGAGAGGCTACAAGCCAACCCAGAGAACGACTTCAAGAGCATCCCAGAAGGCCTGTGGTGGGCCATCGTCACCATGACCACCGTTGGGTACGGGGACATGGCACCGAAGACATACGTGGGGATGTTCGTCGGGGCGCTGTGTGCCCTGGCCGGTGTGCTGACCATCGCCCTGCCCGTGCCAGTCATCGTGTCCAATTTTTCCATGTTCTACAGCCACACTCAGGTACGCTGCGGAATTGACGCAGTGTCGCTAACATGTCAACCCCCCGCTGCAGGCGGCCTTTTAATTCCGCTCGCAAATTGACAAATCAACGAGAACAGACGCGATAGCTGCCTCATTACTCTTGCTGTACCAGACTCAATTGGTACTTCGTGAGGGTATAGCGATCGCGTCTAAACATTCATGTTCCGTTGCTGCAAATTATACGTCGCGTCCTGATTTACGTTCACTTAGTATATCAACATTGATTTAGTATTCAGGTGGAATTGATAGCTAAGTCATTTGCGGGGGCGGATTCATCCCGCGTTCATCATTGCCTCCGTTCCTGTTGACGCCCTAGCGCTCACTATTCATTTCTTGCGCACGAATTCACGTGGCCAAAACGGCGTTTGTCGATAATAGCGGGTGATAGTGTGGTATGGTATAGTACACCCCTAGATCGGGTGAATCATTAATCACTGCGCGTCGGGTGACATTAAAATAGAAAACGAGGCGTAATTTTGCATTTGACATAAATGTGACTACTCATGCTCTTTACGAGATCAATATATTCGAAAATATGACTCCTGGTTGGGTGTTATTGCTGTGACAGTTATAATCACCGTTTGAAGAAATTTATCCGTGACAGCCCGATTAATTAACTCCATTGTAGTTGTCAATTGTAATTTTTTTTTTTGAAAATGATTTCTGGATGAACAAAATAACCAAGTCCTTGGATAAACAGAGTGTCATAACCATCGTGAAATGTACATTTATGAAATATAATATGGGGCATGAATCACACCATCAATATCATAAAAATCTACTCATGCTAAAATGGCGATTCTAAATTGCCGAAACGGTTTGACTGATGTGGAATGGTATTTCAGGCCCGCTCCAAGCTGCCAAAACGTCGCAGACGAGTCCTTCCAGTGGAGCAGCCCAGGAGAAAGCCCCGGGAGAGAAACGAAGGTGGCGGCGAAGGTGGCGGAGGAGGAGGCAACGGAGGAGGGGTCCTCAACCGCAGGATGAACGCCATCAAGCATCACCCTGCTTTCCTAAAAGATGCCTTTGGAAATGCCAAGTTAGGTAAGGGATAGCGCTCCTTCCTTTCCTTGAGATGCTGTATTGTAGCCCAAGTCCTCAGGTGTCAGACCTCACCATGCATGGGCCTGGGCACTTAAAATGTCTCCGGTGTCAAATGGCACCAGGGGGCATCAAGTGAGCACGCTTTCCCCGTCACTGTCTCAAGATATACCTCTCCTTTTTCTTGCTTCTGTTTTTCTCCCTGTACCCCCTCCGATGCTCATAAAAGTTTATGGACCCAAAGCTTTTTTCCACCTCTTGTATATGGCATGGTCTAAGAGAGTGCTTGGCAGCTAAGACGACCCCCATCACTCCAGGATAAATGTCACCGTCACGTTGTCCTGCCACCGTGACTGATAATCTCTCCAAAAGTTCACTGAGTGGGTAGCTAGGCAAAATTATGTTCTATCTCACACATTATTTAGAATGCTATAATAATTATTAGCTCTCTGCTGCATTAATTTTTTAGTCACAGGGTAACACAAGTAACATAATATTGACTGTACTGAATAGTGAAACAATGCTGTGAATACATTGCAGTGTACTGTAAATCAATTCGCGGATGACAGTACTTCAAGCTATTAATAGTTAATAATGTTATTTGAGAGCTTTTAAATATTTAAACACGCTATATAATTTGGTCAAATATTGAACATTAAATACACTGTACGTATATCTGTATTCATTCAAGTACAATATTTGACAATAGAACATTTTACCAGCCAAGTTCCTGCCAACACAATTAAGTTATTGCTCTTAAGCCAGTATGCACAAACATGTATCTAAATAAAAAGTACAGTGCACCTATGCAATGGGTAATTAAATAATTCACATTGATGGTTAAATATTACAAATTACACCTCAACCGTACTTGTGACTAACATTTTCAATAACTGTTTCACAAAGAAAGAAATGAAGGAAATGAAGGTATTGCCTACGTTGAAACCTCCAACAATGGTTCTGAGTTAAAAAGTGATGGATTACTCGCTCCAGTTGCTCATGCGCACTACATTTTCGCTCCATTGGCGGAGGCTGTTGGAGGTGTCAATGTTGACAGGGGATACCATCTTGCACTGTACATTGCACCTTCATTTTAAAAAACAGCAGAATAATTATGAATATTATGCGCAGAATTATATATTTGGCCATGCAATTAATAGAAATAATAACAATCCATTTCCAGGTAGGTCTATATAGATTCTCACAATCAGTATTGCATGCCCAGAGGAGAAAATGACAATGCCCTGCCTTTGAAGGACGGGATACTACAAAGATTTGTTGCACTGAATTTGAATATGGTAATTTGGGACATCTGGCGAAGGAGGAAATGTGATTTATCTCTTACAACACCACTATTGATTGGCCATCTAGTGGTATGTACTGTACATAGTCCTACCCCGTTTCTACCTAATGAAGCAATGCTTAAAAAAGGCAAGGGTGCCAATACACTACACTTTTATTCTCGGTGGGAGGTAACGGAAATACAGTAAAAACCCAAAATTAACCAAAGTCGTGTTATCTTGCAGAATCGAAAGGGATCTCTGGTAAATAAACAACTTATGGTAAATCTATTCCAACACATCAGTAATTAAGTAAACACACTCGGGGTAGCGACTGTCAGCAACTATGTCAGCAATACAAGATTGGCTGATGTACCTCCAATAAAACATTCAAGCACCCTCCACTTCTAGAGACTCCATCGGTTTATTCCATAAAAATCTGGAGAGCGCACTGGGCTAGTATAAATCCAATGGGAGGCGGGTATGAATAGCGCAGAAGCAGAGCCACCCCAGACAGGCCTGTTCAATTATTCAGAAGCACGTCTGATTTGAGCAACAAAGGATGCTGCTGCTGCTGCTGCGACTGTTTCATCCTTGGAGTGGGAGGCCTGGAAATGGCGGGGGCGCAGACCATGGGAGTTACTCTATGGGGGGGAAGTGGGGTCGGTCATCTGCTGCAATTTGATGCTCTCCGACGCCAGCAGCAAAAACCTCATGTCCTTTGTGCTTCTGGGGGGAAGGGGGTTTGGTCTGCTGGCCTTGGGTGTCCCGCCTTCCGTCCCAATTGGCGAGGACATCTCTGGAATTGCTCGCTCTTCATCTCCATGGAGATGCTGGTCCTCTTGCAGCCAGATAATGAAGGTTGTAGGACTCCCAAAAGACACCGGAATGCTAATGATGATGGTCACCATTATGGTGATGATGATTGCGACCCTATTTCACTCCGTGGTTCACTGGACAAAACCCCCCTTCCTTCCGTCCTTCCCTCGAGGACCCCTCCTAATGCTCCCGACCTCTCCACGTGCACGCAGAGGCCTAAGATTCGTCAATGTAGCGGTCGGGGAAAAGGATCCCGAGGCGATATTCTCACTGCGACTGCTGATTTTCCCGTGGGAGTGACCATCGCTTTATCGAGCTTGCTCACTCGCGACGTGTCAAAGACATCCTGAGCCCTTATCATGGGAATGCAACCTCAGGATTTATTGCTGGACCGTATTTTTGCGAGCGAATTGTAGTTATTCTGAATCACACTAGGCCAGTAGGATGTAACAGTATACGCACCAATGCGGTACAGTACAAAAATACTAAGAAAATCGGTTTCTCGTTAGGGTTTGTCTTTGTATTTTCAGAAAGCTCAAGATGTGGATGGAAAATAGGAAATCAGTATTGATCATTAAACTATAGCAGTAGTGGTGCTTCTGCTCTTATTCATGACTGTAGCAGCCCAGTGCAGTCAAATTACTTTGGTGTGAGGAGCACATAAAACCAGTCCATAGCAGATCAACTATCAACAGAGTCAATCTTCGTTGTGCAACATGTTCGAGTTAGACGGTCTGTACTGAATTGGTCGGACCGTCTATTTCACTGAAATGGTTACATCTTGTTAAATTATTTTCATAAAACACATAAAGACATTATTTACGCACGAATTGAGGTAAACAGCCATGCTCATATGGTGCCGGGCCTTGAAAGAAAAGTTGGTTCAATAAGGTGAAGCTCAAATTATGCCTCTTTGACCATGCTCATATCAGAAGTGTAATTTAGGTGGAAGTTTTTGTTTTACTGCAATAATGTAGTCTAATTTATTGGAAGTTGTTTAAGACTGTAGAGTGCATGAGTTAATATAGTCGACTTCTAGTTCAGTGTTACATATGTTACTTTGTTTTTAAAGTTTTATTTCTGGTTACCTATACGTACTGTACATTGTAGATGTTTCCCTGCTCAATGCTGTATAATTTTGAAGTGTAGGAAGGTTATGTATGTGTGGTGCACTCCAAAAGCTCCAAGATAGAGGGAATAAGCAGGGATGGAAAAAGTACCGCTTCCTTCCAAGAAGCGCTTCTTTTTTCCATGTGCAGGGATAGAAAAAGAACCGCTTACCGCCCAAAGAAGCGGTTCTTTTTCCATCCCTGGGAATAAGCAATGGATTGTTAAGCGTATCTCAACAAGTTGCAAGAGAAAAAAATATACTGCAAGCAACAATCGGGGTCACATTCACTTGTTGTGGCGGTAAACAATCCATAACTTCGTCCCTTGAACGCACAACCCTTTCTCAAACCTAATGCATGTACAGCTTTCTATGCTTTTTTTAAAAAAATTGCTAAGAGATGTACGATTGCGAGCAAAAAGATTCTTAAAAACAACTTTAATAGTCGAGGCAAATCATCAGTGTTCTACGACACCGATATAGGAATTCTAAAGAAATTCTCGAGCAGTAGACCGAATCATTTTGCTGGCAATAAGATCGTATATATATACATGGTAACAAGTGCATTCATGCTGCGCCTCTTAAAAACAGCTATTCAATTATTTGCAGCGCTTGTATCAACCTTCTTTCGCTGTGTTTAAATAGTGGAAAATATTGGCTCTAAGGCGACGCAGCGAAGTGCAGACGAGCATGAACTCTCCCCGCCTTTGCATTTACACGCTTTGAAAACCCTTTCAAATTAAGGTCCGCAATAAATACCATGCACAAAACAGAAGGTTGACTGCAAGACGAGTATGGGAGCCCAAGTGGGTTTTAGCACAAACTGATCCGGCTGGTTAGAAGCGTCGGTTCAGTGAGTCTCCTTGTGTAGTTTAGTGGTCCTGGGAATTTGTGTACCGCCACTGACATCTTGGCCCCCACAGGCTGCAAAGCTTGCAATTACGCACAGTTTGAATCCGACTTTCTCGCACGCCGCCAAAGCGAGGTGGTGCCTTCTGGGAGGCGTTAATCCAAAGCCCCTAATAGTGGGGGTTAATAATGCATGGAAAAGGAGGCACGTTCGAAATTGCAGCTCAGCTGTTGCAGTCACCTGGTAGCGCGCCTAATTAGTGGTCCCCGCACTAAAACATCAAGGAAACCCATCCTGCGCTCCCAAACTTGCATTAGTGCTCTATCCCCCCCCCCCACATCAGCTTGTATGTCGCTTCTAGCCGTAACCTATACTTTGATTGAACCCAAGTTTCGGCAGGTCTGGTGTCGACCCTGTCAGGCAACATAAACGGGGTCAACGCGCTGGGTCTGGCTGCCCAGGGGCCATCATCGGTGTCATCTGTGGCCACCATCCACCCACTCCAGGCTCGTCCACCCACCGCCTCATACGACCTAGGCTACTCCTACACAGCACCCCTGCAGGCTAGGCCACCCATAAGTCAGTATCAAATTGCGCGCCCCTCACTGCCATATATTAAACAATTTTGTTATATCCAGTTAGCGACAGTGTTCCGATGAGCGTTACGACGCAATCGCAGCGACGCTCTGGGTCGGGGAGCATCAGCAGCGTCGTTCAGGCCCTGCCGTCGTCGGCGCCACGACTCGAACCACGTGCAGCCATCATTGCCTGCCCCGACTACATTGCCCCTCTGCTGGTGAGGCACACAACTTGTTTTACCCCCGAAACTCTTTCGGAGGCGACACTAAATAACGTCAACGTGTGACAAAGATTAATGGCAGTTTTTGGAGAATGTGACTTTGTAATACCGCCTACAAGCTCTGAAGTAATGATTTATGAAGCTTGTCGTATCAAATGACTAATCTCGCTGGTCGGAGGTGCGGATTGCATTTACAAGGGAGTTTCTGAAGGCAGAGGAGAATCGCTTCGATCCTCCCTGAAATTAGTGGAGTAGTGTAGGATGGAAAATAAATTTTGCTACAATTTCATAGACTGGCATTGAAATATTTTCATTTAATATATAAATTGCTAGGAAAAATTGCATTACTTATTGTCAACACTGTCTGGCAACCGAACTGACCTAGCTCACTATAACTATTTCTAGCCTCGCCCCCCAATTCTGGGTATCTTTCTGGCCGGAGACTGCGAGCAACGAACCGACTCCAAAGCCGAGGAGCCGTGTGCAGCCGCCCTTCCTCTCGTCCAAACACGTAAGATCAGATAGTACCACCCACTCTGAGTGTACGTAAATCTGCATAATCATCGTGCTATAATTGTATGGCTCCATCAGGTGAGGAAGGGTGCTGCGTCGCGGAGGCGTCGCGAGGAGGAGCCGTGCAAGAGACGAGCCTGACGCCCTCGACGCAGCCGTCGTCTTCGGCTGAAGGGCCTGGCAGCACGTGTCACACGTAACACACGGCGCAACATCTCCTCTCGACCTCTTGTCATCCGCTGTGGCCTTTGACATGTTCAGTCTCTCAGTGGAATACCTGCTCGTCAACCCTTTCCTTTTTACCCTCGCTTGCAAAGTCTCTTGGAAATTTATCGTCTCTTGTTTTATCTCGACCATCCAGTCTGTTAGGTGTCAAAGAGTGTACTGGAAAGCTCGTACTTGTCTCTCACGCTCGTGGCACTCGCTTGCGACAAATACTTATTCGTTATATATGGCAACCTGGGAACGTTCCAGCCCTTTCTATTATTTATTGTAGGTGGGTGTCTACGCGGCTGCGTATGTTGTAAATTATGTAACTATACATGTACTACGTGACACAGAAAGATGTACGGACTTTCCAGGTCTGCATTTTATTACGTGATCCCGACACCTCAAATAATGGTTTCAATTGCGAATGTGCTACTGGCATCTAGATATTGAGTCTCCAACGCTAGTCCATTAAACTCGATTTGAAAATTTTTGATGGGTTCTAAGTCATACCCGTGAAAAGTATGACAAAGGACCTATCCTAATATTTTATGTCGTATACGTTATGTGCATTAAGATACGATGCTGATTATTGCGTATCTAAGTTAGTGAGATATGTTGTGGGGGAATGACAACTGCCATACTGAAATCGACGGAAGGTTTAACAAGTGCCAAACACTTAATCAGCTATTACCTCGTGGATTATACGAGCAATCAATTTTGACGTATCCCATTCAAGGTCTTAGGCACGGTACAGTACAAGGTCCAAACACAATTATCGCCATAATAGATCGCAAATGTTATTGACAAGGGAACAACACAAATACCTCTCTCTGAAATTCAAATGAGGTGCGTCAAAATTGATAGTTTCTGTCTAATCTACGTGTTGTAATACCAGCTCTAGGCATTTACGTAGTCGTAATAGACTCCGCCGCATCGGCAGAATAACGTAGCGCGTAGGAGAGCGTCAACCGCGGCAAACTTCGAGATGACTGAGGAAAGCAGAGTAACACCTACTGTAGAATGGGACACACTTTCCCAATTTATAACGTTCAACATGGCATCAAACATGTTTATGTACTCTCAAGACATTTCATACGTTTCTACGTCATATTGAAAGGATGTTTACAAGTCTAAGAGGCTAATTCACTGTACAGCATGTAGAATCAAAAAAGCAGTGTCATTTCGCAGTAGGCAACGCGTTTACTTGCCGATTCTTCCAGTTTAGGGCAATTATCCAGAGTATATCGCGCCATTAGGCAAAAAGCAAGCTACAAGCTCCCACCCTGTGCCCCATGGAAAGAAAGCATGAAAATAATGTACTTAAAATTGCCTTTTGCCTCCTCTTTCGACGATAGCAGGAATACCCCCCCACCAAGTGCATATTTTAAACTTTCCAGTATTTTACTATGAATCGAATTCTTGGTAATAATTATAATGTTACTCGTTACTCATCTCAGCTGGGACGTGTTTCACATGTGGTTCTATACTATTTTTCATTTTGGACGGGGGGTGGGGAGGGTGGGGAGATGCTGTGAAGCGGGCTTTTGAAAGGCTTTAGCAGGCGCTCGCATGCTGAGCCACCAGCATTTAACTGAGTTAAAAGGATGTGGTGAAAAGTGCGCGGCAATGCCAACATTACCTTTATTTGCGTCTCTCTGAAGTCACTTTTTGCCTGTTCTATACTGTGTTGTGTGGGTGTTGTTGCTCGAAGAGAAAAAAAAAATCATCAACCTCGCAATTAGATCAACAACTTGTAATCATTATCAGCGTGAAACAATTTGGAATGCGTCATTTTTTGGAATTTTAAACTTTTAAGTGTAAACAAAATAGTCATCAGTACTTCAGCAAAGGCTCATATTTTTTGCACTTTGCAAGCCATGATTGTGAACGACTGATTAAAAGAAGCACTAAAAAGCAAAGCATGATAATTTTTCAGCCCGGAGTAATGTTTTCCAGAAGATATACTGTAAGTGAATGGCCCAACAGAATAAGAGGCGTAGTCCAATTAAATACACTTGAAATTACAGCTAATTTTTCGTTTTAGGCTTATACGAATATGCGGTATCAAAAACTTTTAAGGCAGCTATCGACTCAAATTTATGTAAAATTTTATATTACTTGTTGCGACCAATCGCACTTTTTCTTTAAATATCAGTTCAAAAATTTTGAATTACTCACTTCCGACATTTTAATATCCAGTTGGATTAAGCCTCTTGTTCTCCAGGGTCATTCGCACACACCTGACATGGTTAAAAGCAGCATTCAAATGTCAGGCAGCTGTCACCGACCACCAAATAACGCAGAATTCTGAAGAAATTATCTACGAATTCCATATAAAAATTTTGTGCTTCATTTCAGAGGAGAGTGCCTGCAAAGGTATTTCAAATACACAAATTATTTTTGTGACACGTGGTTAACGGTTATGTGGACTATGTACCACCGAAAAAAACTGATATTTTGGAAAAATACACGATTAAAAATAAATCGAATCGTAATTTCCTTGCAGCCTATGGATGAATTAGTGTATCCAAGTTCACACTGTACCGCATAACATACAAAAAAAAAACATCTACAGCACAGACACTTCATAAGATGATGACAGCCACTTGGCTGTATGAATATTTTATTGTTGTTGAAGTACGCGTATAACTGGCCCACTGGCTTCTATTTACGTATCAACATGTATTCATACATACGGGACATAATATTCAAAAATGAGGTCAAAAGTACTCCCCTTTTTAGTCAGACTTCACAGTGAAAAAATTAACTGGACTGTATTATGTATAGTTACATTTTGGGACCTACGTAACTTCCAGCAATGAAAATAGCACCATATTTGAAAAAGCTTCGAGGAAACAGAAATAAAAGATCCGAGTCGTATAGCGCTCTTGTATAATGCTGAATTGCTAATACTGCACTTTTTTTCTTTTTCTTTTTTTTGGGAGAGGATGTGATTAATCGAGCCAGGGTAATCGATCAGTCAGCGGAGGGAGCAGACATTGCCGTGAAATATTTCCGAGAAGAGGCCAAAGGAGTGTCAGGGCTGACTTTTAAAGACGCCATCACATAATTGCCTACTGTTATATATAAAAAAAGAGGAAGCAGACTGATTGAAAACACATCAAGCCCTAGATGAGCTTTTGTGAGCTGATTCTTTATAATGAACGCTTCTGATGTACCATGTGTTCTCCTTGGAACTAAATATCGGTGATGGATTTCAGAAAGGTAAGTATAGGAAAGTTTTCTTTCAGAATTGTTATCCAAAGATCCCATATCGGCGCTATTACCTAATTACAACTCTCAGCACCATATAGAAGCCATAAAGAGATCAGCAACCCCCCAACATCAAACATGGAGGACGAGCCATGATGACGTCACCACTGTCGCCACATATATCCTCTTCCCCCATACCCCCTCCCCCACACAACTCAGAACCGCCGTCAATAATATCCCTGAAACAAACACTGTCGCAGGTACACCCACATGAGGTGAATGCATCTTTGCTTAGCTGCAGCCAGTTTGTTATTTCGTCTAGTTGAGTAGAGGCCCGCCATCTCCGCCCATGTCAGGATCAATACCCAGCTCACTCCATCCACTCCTATTCCCCCTCCCTACCACCACCACCAGCACCAGCACTACTATTCCACCCACCCACCCTCGTGCTATTCCCACTGCACGCCCACTTTCGACTCATACCTGCTTTTCTTTCCACAGTATCTGGCAACTCCCCGTTATTGCTTTTCAACCGCCTAACAATCGCCCAACTGCTCAAACCTTCTTCTTCAATTCTCCAGGCATGTCAACGCCGCCTGCACGTCTACCGCCTGCCACTTTCGCACAGAAACTCGACTTTTAGTTGGGGTCGGTTACTAAAACCCTTATTAAGAAACTTAAAAAAAAAAAAAAAGTTCCAAGAGGGCTGGTATAAGGAATACGGTATATATATTTTAAAAATTTTCTTGAATAGCAGCAGGTCCTTACCAAGGGCCGTAAAGGCTTTTGCAAGATCGCAGCACCATTACAAGGATCATAAAAATCCCGAATGGTAGCAGGTCCGTTCCCACGCCTAGATATTATCATGGCAGGTCCGTTCCAGAAAATGGGAGGCCAATCATCCCAGTCCATCAGCTCCGGATCGTTTTGCCTTCTAACCTTATATGCCCCGATGGTCAATTTGAGTTGTTCCCACGCTTCAGCCACGGCCTGCAGCCTTATTCCTTGTTTAACATTCGAGCGGATACTCGTAATTTGACCCTGTGTGCTATACAGGCAGTTCGGTAGTTAACCTACATTTTCAAAACAGTCCAGCGTTTTAACATAATATGACTATAATTACTGTGCTCTTCAAACTGTACTAATTTTTTTATACAGTTCATATAACATCACGAGGCCTTGCATTCACATACAGTACTGACCGTTCATACTGTCGCAAAAAGATCTTAGCTCCGAGTTACTACTCAGGAAAAACCCCTCTTCTGGAGACCAAATTGTGAGTGAGGGACACTGGTCCCAAATCTCATTCCAGACTGCGACCCGGAGGGATTGACCGAATAAGATGTGATCAGAAGAAGTACAAGTTCCAATTAATATGTGTCGGAGCGACGTTCCCTGGGATGCCCAGAAAAAAGGACGAGGATAGACTGGAGGCTCCCAACTCACTTTCCAGGTGGCTAACATGGTTGACAGAAGATAGCAAGGGAGGTGGGGGGTGGGTGGAACTCTGGGAGAAAATCTGGAAGCAGTGCAGAATGGGGGAAGAGGAGAGACCCAGGGAGTCTTTGGAAACTCGGTCGACTGGAGGTTGAGATCCGAACCCAGCGGCTAAGGGGATTAGTCTCATTAGAGCAGCAGGAAAGTGAGCTGCTGCCTGCCTTTCTGGTTCTCCCACAAGTTTTCCAACCGCTTCCCTCGGTATAACCTTTAACCTACATATACCCTGTGCATATTGCGAGGGCTGCCCGGGATTTAATCATTTTTAGCAAATGCGTATTCTTGAGAGGCCTACTCCGGCAGGGGGGTTATCCCGTCGAGTGAGGCGAAATTGACTCAAGCCCTTAGAGGGTTTAGCTCCATCAGGTTAATCCCATTGCGGTGATCAGGATCTGGTCCCAAACAAAACTTTGAGGTACAACGTCAACACTGTCTAACCTAAACCACCTTGCGGGGTAAGACAAGGATGGAGGTGGCTCTCAAGTCGAGCCCAAATGGAAGACAGTAAGATGCAAGAGAGATATTCTCACTTAAACGTAATGAGCAACGGAATCAAGTAAACAGTATTATTTACCGTTTGATTGCCTCATAAATTTTGAAGGGCAAGGTTTAACAATGGCAGATAATATAGTTATCAGGTCACAACTTAAGCAGTTGGCACTACTGTAAGGTCTCCTATAATCCCTAATCTCTTCCATTTCTATCCTCGAAGCCGCACAATCACACAGCATGACCCCAGATTAGACTTTCATCTGTTAATCCTTCCTCGATTTCACTTTGGGACGCTCACTTAATCGCTTATCTTACGGGACTGGAGCGAAGTGATAAAAGCTCGGGGAAGCAATAAGGACTTTGCGCGTCCCGGGATCTGGCATGCCCATAACTTGACTTAAGCCTCAGCATCTGAAGAAGATTTTACGACGTCGTTGTATCCCGGTGGAATTTTTAACCTCCAGCAATTTTGTTTCCAAACGTACAAGTTATCGTATAGGGACACGAGGAGTGCCAGCGCAGGATGGGTCTTTGGCGCAGCGGACTAAAATAGTCTGGACTGAAAAAGACGAAAACCTCTAATAAACATAGAATAAAAATAAATTTGCAAAAGTGAGGCTGAGCTTGTTCAGCTGACACACACCAGACTTCTACAGACAACCGAGTGAAGGCAACACCCTAAAAGAAACAAATTAGCTCATTTTATATTTGTGATAAGTACCCGCCAAAGAACACGTGTAGTGTCGCAACCTTTGAATATTTCATTTGAAAAAGCAAGACAGAAGCACACTGGGTATGGAACCCCCGGTGATTTTGCTTTTACCCTTGGATGCAAAGATTGCTAGCCCGCTATGCAGTCGGACCCTTCTCAATAGAGAACCATCCCGCATGGAGAGAAATGTTGAAAGGATGTAGGAAAAGAGAAAAAAAAAATATCCTTTTGAGCTTCATACTACCAATCAATCTCGAGGGACAGAAGATCGCTCCGGCGCCTTGTACGCCTTGATCAAGAGGGACACATTTGGCCACTTGTCCCACTGCATGAGTATGCACAAAACGGACATGTGTCGCAATGCGCACACACTCACCGTCAAACACAATGAGCGTCTTTTGTGGGCGATGCCCGATGGTCGGGATGGTGTGTGCGACATGCATTGGAATTCAGGACTTTGAATTCAAAATAGCAGACGGACGGTCGGACCATATCACAGAGTGTGACCAGTACACTATCATTTGTATTCGTACTGGACACACTGACCGGCACACTGCAATGCAAGTAATTACCGGCAATTATTAATCACGTTCATCTGCCAATACTGTATGCGTGCATGGTACACTGCGCTTTAAAAAAAGGAAATTCACCACGACCATATGTGTTTTGTAGCTGAAGGATCAAGCCAGACTTGCAGTAATAATTAGGCATTAACCCGGCAATTTGGCTATCAATCGTGGTCCTGATCGGCAAAATGGAAGTAATCATCGGGCAGGAAATGGCGTTGTGACTTGCGGACGACATGAGAGCATTCTAATTTTGATTGATGGCCAGTGCACGGAGAGAAAGTACGATTTATTTTTGCATGAGGAAATGTAAAGGCTAACAGTGTCAGTTGCCAAAACAAAAAAACCGTCCAGTATAGCAACCGTCCGATATACACATGGTACCCCCTTCTGCTAGCCTGTCAGCTTATAATTCACCATGATTAAAAGCGCTGGACCATTGATTAATCACCGTCGAATAACGACGTTACGAGGTGATTGATCGAGTAGATCAAGATCCTACAATAATCTCCACTGCTTTATGTCTCAGCAATCTTCACTCAGGGCTGAACGAGCTAAAATCAACCTCAGGCAATGGAGATTCAACACCACCCTATATAGTAACGTGGTTGGAGATGCAAACTTTTAACATCGCAAAGAAACAAATTCCTCGGGCGTACAAAATCGCAGAGGGCATGGGCGTATACCTATAGATTGACTTTTTGTGTTGGAGTCTCGGGAGGTAGCGAGGAGCAGCACCAAGAGGTATAGATTGCTGGAATTGAATGGAAAACGTTGCTTCCTTCCTGTCGGAGGCGCCGTCCGACTCACACGCCTATCGATTAGGCCATGGAGGCAACCAACCCAGACCTTTCTTGCATTTACTGCACCTGGATTCTTACCCATGTGTGTGTTCAGGGCTACTGCTCACCCAGTGATTTTTCAAGAAAAAAAATAATCGTGTACTTCATTCTCATGGCCGAAAGTCACGTATGTGTTAGTTGGACAATTTTGTTCATAAAATGTAGATGGGAAGCTCGTCAGTAGCGGGAGGTATCGGCTCTCTGAGCGTCGCAGTGTCGCACATATTTAACACCGCTCGTCAATATTATGGTAATTTTAGAAATAGCTGCGGTTGCAAGTTTTCGCACCTCTCAATTAGGTCGGATGAGTAATTCTTGGCGTCCGTGGCGAGCTTTATTCCATGGCTGCTGCTGGGGTGGCGGCGGATAAATTAATAAGAGAGGCGGAGGAGAAGAACATTGTAGCATCCACCCTTGCTTTGCCTTGCTCATGGCTCATCCTCCATGAAAGAAACATGAGGCAGGCGGCCCAAGCGGCGCCCTCCAAAAGCAAATTCCCAGCTACACTATACCTGCCTGCTGCCATTCTCCACCCCTAACCATTATTGTATTTTAGCCTTTTCCACCAAACTAACACTGGCTGGACTCGCACACAACTAGCCAGGGAATGTTTTCATATTGCCACTTGCTTTCATGCACGTACTCATAATGAACAAATTGTTGCAACTTGTACATTTGTTTTGCCTCCCTGCTGCTGCCCATTCCGGAGAAACATGTGTTCGTGCCGTATTATTTTCCAGTCCAGCCACTGGTGGAATATGGGTCAAGTAATTCAGTAACTGTGCACACTATTCGACAAGAAAAGGGGGGGATCCATACAGGTAAGGAGTAGTAATCGATTTCTTACCCTCTCCCCACCTCCTCACCCACCGCCCCAACCTTTCGCCGTGGAGGACACTGAAATATTTAACACATTGATTGCGACTTTGATGGATTGTCCTCTAGCCAGCCAAGCTAGCCAGCCAGCCAAGCCCCACTAACCTATATACCAGACCAACACATGTGGACTTTCCCAACCCTCCCGTGACCCATTTCCGACTCCTGAATGCTCTTCACCTCTTTATGGTACTTCCGCGTATTGGCCCCTTCAGTTCAAGCTACACATCCTATGATGGTTATATGCACCAGCCCCGTTAATTACCTTAAAGAGGGTTTCAACCGAGCTCATGACTAGGCGCCATTTAGTGCGAAAATCCTCCCTGTTGCAACCATAAACCTTAAGCAATTTTACACTAAGCCTGGGAAGTAGCAGCAACAACCAAATGGGTCGTGAGGGAAAGAATTCCTGAGGCGAATGGATTGGATAGCGGAAACTGAAGGTGAGTCAGACTATACTTCGCGTGAGTACAGGGTCGCTCATTTACATACAGTTGGATGGCCTTCCACTCCACCGTTCCTTTTCCGCCACCACCTTCTACTATGCAACTTTCCTCAAAAAACTTGGCTTTTTCTGCTAAGAGGTGGGGCACCGCACTCTCGCGTAATGCCCTTTACATTATGCAGTTTCATCGCATAAAGGCAGTGAGCATGCACGTGTAGGTGATAAAGAGGCCAACATTTAGCGCTAAAGGGCAATTAGTAATTAAGTTCCGTGACATATTACACCGTGCAATCGAATAGTGATCGATCCAGTTTGAGCTGGAGATATATCCGTGTGTTCATACAGGCGTGACTATGAATGAGCATCTACAATAGTTGTGATGGCTCCTCGCCACCCAACCGATTCTGGACACCAAGTTGACAAATGTTGGCACGACCAGGGTGATGTCAAGCATCGCCTTGAAGCCACGCCCGCCACTTTGCTTATGCAGCGATCTTTCTGGAAGTCATCCAGGCTTAGAGAATCGAGTCGGAGTTGCCAGTACGTGAGGCACAAAACAATGCTCGACTCGATGGAAAATAAATACGGAGATGTAGCCAGTCGTAACCGCAAAGTGTTCCGCTACGTCCTCCGGGTCCTGAAATTGGTGCAGGAAAAGAGGAAACCTCCTCCCCCTTTTCGACCCCATGTAGTTACGTATTATAGTCGACGCATCCGCCTGGCTTATTCGAGAGACCTTTTCCAGGACGTTGAATCTTGACAAAACCAAGCACTGCTTCCAATCGATATGTCCCACTGAGGATTTTCCTCCAAAAAGACGACTATGTGGCTTCCCTATACTGTTACACAGACCACCCTTCCACTTTTTCAGGCTAACCGGTAACTCTCTCACAATAATTGAATCGCCACAGAAGAGCTATCATGTTACAGGTCAGATTCTCAAAAGCTACAATTTTGTAAAAAAAAACAAAACAAAGGTGTCTCTCGTCTACACTTATACAAAGCCTGATTTCTTCGAAATTAGTAATTATTCATATTTTTTTCCTCAGTGTAGTCAGTTCCGCCACTTCAACATGTTCACTAAGCTTACGAGCAAGGACACACTCAAAGAATGGCATATTAACCTGAAGCTAATGAGACAGGCGAGACTTTCTGGCGAAGTTCACAAATGATGAATTGCTAAAAAAGTAACTTTAATCCTCCCCCATTAATTTCTCCGGCAATGTTTAGCCCTTTTCATTTTTCCCGGTCGTGCAAAGCTTGCCACACCTTCCCTCACCTCCGAAGCAAAAATTTATTTTGCAAAAAAATGGACAACTCATACTTGGCCAGTGGTCCCAAGAATTATTTAGTCGTGCAGCGGAAATCGCGTCATTTGCGCCCTTCCAGTAACAAACTCGGTTGCCAGGGGAGACCATGGGGGGAAATGGGGAGAGGCGGTTGTGAGGGAAGGGGGAGGGGGGTGAGAGGGGAGGGGTTATGGAAAATGCCCCCTTCCCGAAGCCAGAGGGGGTAGACGCCTGCGCAACCTGGATTTTGGACCCAGACTAGTCCCAGTCCCAGTTGGCTCTGGGATTTTAGTGAAGGAACCCGAGTTTGGCCTCTAAAAGTTGCGTCTGCTGTTTGTAGCCGATAGTATAGTGGTGACCCCTTCCTGTGATTTGTATCTCATCCTGAAAGTTACAAGATTTTTTGTTTCTTTTTTTTGAAAGGTCTCCCTTTTAAAAAAGGGGGCCTTAAACGAGCAAAGTGCACGTCATGGTTGGAATTCTGTGCTGGATTGGTGCAAAAGTGCGGTGTTCTGGAGCTTAAATAATGAGGATTCACCCATGAAACCCAGAGAAAAACGAAAGGTAGGCATACATCTTTCAAACTGTCAATTTCCCCATCCACAAACCGACATGTATATGCCTCACCCAGAAGCTTCCAAAACCTGTGTGCGTGCAGCAGAGGAATGCATTGATTTTGCCCAATATAATTGAGAAACTGCAAATGTTTCTGAATACACCATAGCTGGGTAATGAAGATATTTTGGCATAGTGGTGGTGGCAATGATAAATGTTTCGATATATTCGCACTGCAACATATTTACGTGCAAACAGTACGCTACAATAAATGCAAACAATCAAGGCTTGCACAAAAGCAAACTATACACAACACACCCATGCATGGAACTATTCGCGCTCAAATGTCAACCTCAGGTTTAAATGATTATATCATATAGTGCAAAAACTCTACACGTACCAGGTGACAGATCCGCAAGTGTACTATTGATTTAAAGGATTCGCACCGGTCCCACAGGCCGTATACATTACAGCCAGAAAATATATAGGGCTCGACGCTTCGATGGTCACAAGCGCTTTTGTTTGGCAGGAAAATTAGTTACTTTAAAATACTGGAGCAAGTGTGACGTTAGTCAAAATTCAGTCGAGCGAAAGCTATAGTTGGGGATGAGCAGAGTCGAGGAAAGAAGCGGCCAATTTGCCAGCGTCAAATGGCACAAGCTGAGTGAGATAGGTGGAGAAAGGCCAGAAAGGAACAAAAGGACCACTTTAAGTCCCTGGTGGAAGCTTGCCAGGACTCGCCTGCAACTCTCCAGATATTAATCCCCCTCCGCTTTTTTCCTGTCTTTAGGAGGAAACTGTGGACAATAAGGAAATCTATGCAACTTGTTTTGCCTTCCTCCGCCTATAACTGAAGCCCCTCAAAGCATACCAAAAGCTCATTTTTTAAGTCTTCAAATGTACCGTGGGGTTCAGAGAGCAGAATGAATTAGAATTTATGACAAGGAAATTAATTGTGCCGACGACTCGCTATTGGAAAAGTTATACGGTCAATAATCTGTCACTTTATAAAGTAGGTTATGATTTTTTTTCTTTCTCTTTCGAAGTATCATGCAGCATCTCCTGCTCCTTCTCCATTCAGGTATATTATACAAATGAATGTTGTATTCACCAAATAACTACATTTAAACATGTTAACATACTAAAGTGACCTATAACTGATTACTCACAAGTCAGTAGGCCTACACTTATATACTATGCTCTTAAATTCATGCAAATGAAACCAAATTTCCGGCCAAACCAGAACAAAGGGGGCATCTATTCACTGAATAATTATATTCTTTCTGCAAGTTTCGAAAGAGAGAAGTCTGCTCAACTTCAATTGCATGTAATGGTATGACTATAGAGTTATTGTGGGTGTCATATCTCTAGGAGGAACAAGTAAAAAACACGCAAAATGGGTTGGACAATTTCTAGTGGCAAATGAAGTAAAAATGACTAATACATTAAATGACCTACCTGATTTTATTTAGTAAGAGCGATGTTGACATTCTCTTTCCTGCTCATACTCAGATCAAACACATAGTTTCTAGTAGGCATTGTCAATATAATGGAACAAATTCATATGCACCTACTCAAGTGGACAAGTGCATAATAGCGTCATACATGAGGCCATGAGTTGGAGTTGTCTTATTAAGTTATTAAGTGTTATTAAGTTGGTTGCCTTATTTGCATTTCAAATAGCCCGTGACAAAGTTGCATCGCACTGCAGTAAACTTAGAGTGGAATAAAATATTGTGGCCAACTCATTAAGTCCAAAATCCTAGAGATTCAAACTCCGAAGAGGGATTTAGTTTGTACAACATTTGCCTTAGTGAATGCAGAAAGTCCTGGCTATATCTGGCGCATTATAATTTTTTTAGGATCACATGGACTTCACCAGGCGATATGGTATAAATGTTCAACTTACAGTTATATAATACAAATCAATTTCCCCACACAACACCTAGACCTGTAATGAACAATAAAAATATATCTTACAGTACGAATTGCAATAACAATATACTAAATGAGCAGTACAATATTAAATTGCTCCAGGAGAAGCGAATACTGTGGGGTACCAGTAATGCTTTGATTTCTACACACTTGTACAGAAGCAATAATATGCAAGAAAATAATATTGACTGACTTGACAATACTAATCTACATGTTATTGGACAGGTTTAGTGTTGCGTGTTATACAGGGTCATCGAAAAAGAATGTCCCTATTTAAAAACCCTATAACTTGAAAACTTGTAGACATATCTAAATGATTTAAGTTTGAAAATGCTAATAAATGTCTAAGATTTTGGTCTTACCATAGTTTCTTTCATTATGAGCTCCATTTGTCGCTCGGTAAATGTAAATAATACGGTGATAATAATCGGTGTCGTGCCTTACCAGCGCAGCATGTCTGAGGCTACCGTTGAAATTTTTTTCGTAGGTTCTGGAGATGCCGAATCTTTTCAGCATACACGTATCTCCACAAAAAAGTCAATCGGGGTACTATCGGAGCTTCTGGGAGGGGCTAGGCATTGGGAAACCTCTCATTCACGACTTGGCCCACTGAGAGGGTGAACAAATGAAACTTTCTTACGGCTGGTTTGTTTCATGGATGAGGCGACTTTTTTATTTGAATCATCAAGAACAATGTGTGGTGTAATGATGCGAGATATCCAGCACCTACGGGATAGGACTGCAAAGGTAACTCCAGATATGATTGAACGGGTTGAGCACGAGACCGAATACCGTCTTTTTTATCTGCTGAGCGACAATAGAGCTCATATAGAAATAAACTAAGGTGAGACCGAAACGTTAGACATTTCTGAGCATTTCAAAACTTAAACCATTAATATACGGTATTCTACAGGTCTTCTAGTAATAATATGCGGATTTAAAACATTTTCGATTACCCTGTATTGTGTTATGCATAAATGATATTATGTGCGGTACAGGCATAATTATCGTTACAGGTAATGCTGATATAAGTCATTTATAACTTTTTAAAAATACATTTTGCACTAGGAAGGAAATAACTGATTTCAACGGATATCAATGAAAGAGAAAGTTTTCGTGTAAATGCGAGAATTAATTTAGTTTAAACATTTGTCAATGCAGCTACATTTTGTAATAGCAAACAAGAACTACTGTACTACCATAAAACAATTTTTAAATATTATATTTCAACCATATTTCTACCAAAACTTCTCTCTTCCATGTATGGAATAAGTTTTTCCCTGGCATAAATTTGTTAAGTTCTGAAAATAAATCTGTTTTGTGAATGGCAGGACCTCGGATATTTTTAATCAAATAATTTTAATCAACACTCTTGGTGCACGAAGATGTGTGAAACTTATATGAAAATAACCACACCACCCTTCGCCATGCAGTCACATTTTTCATTAGTTATGAGTAACCCACGATGTGCGAAAGAAATATCCATGCAGAACAGGCCACGTACCCTCGCAGGCAATATTGTGAACAACGAGCACAGACCAATATACGAAGCCTTAAACTGAGGGTGGGAGGGCATACCTTAGTAAAAAGTGGCCTGGAAAGAGAGTAAAATGAGTAGGCGCAGGAAGGCAGGCAGGCAGGCAGCAGGAGCAGGCTCTAGTCAGGGAATCAATATGGGAGGGATGCTTGTCCAAAGAGCCCGCAGCCATTACCAGCAGCGATATCGAGCAGTTGGGGGCCATCGCGTCCTCTCCTCCGCCTCCATTACCCCATCATGCGATCATCACCTTTCCCATCCGCAAAATCTACTTCATTTCTACCCTCACCTCCCTCCACTCCCAAATCACAATTACTATATAACGCCTAGTTTCAGCCCGAGAAATTGCTACCCAGAGAGACGTGGCTGGAGCTACCTAGCACTCTTCCTTGCTCAGAGGAAAGAGTAGCACCCTGTACAGCCCTTCCTTATAGTTTGAAAAGCAGTAAAAATCTTGCATGGTGTAAACCTACGCCTCTCCTTGTGGTATAGTCCTCGAAGCATCAAAGTGGAAAATCTCCCGCTGAGGGTCAAGTGGAAGGGTTTCCGTTTTCTTTTCTTTTCTATCTTTTTTTTTTGTATCCTGGGAGTTACGGATTGGAACACTCTTTTGCCACATGGGATAGTCGTCATGCCAGTAGCTTTTTGGAAGAAGCAGAGGATATGGAAAGACCATTACATTGGGGGTTTCAGGAGAACCGAAACACTTTACTAAGCAAAATGTATAAAATTTCAAAACTGATTAAGGCAAATTAAAATTAATGTGAACTTTGCTGCTTCCTAAGCTTTCTAAAGCGAGCATTACACCACATAAATTATCAAGTAGACGAGCAACTCGCGATTTATATGCACCTCAGACTCAAATGTCTAGCTGGACTCTGAGCGTAGGCAATTTGAAGAGTTGCTCTGCTAAGTCTCAGATACGGGATCCGGACCAAATTGTTGTATAGATTACACAATGCGTATTAAATATATGCGGTGTAATGCCCCTTTGAGGGATATGAACTTTATCTGAGGATCTGTGCGTGTCGAATGTACTCGAACGCTTTGTACCAAAATTATTAGACTTGGGCTATTTGTGCCAGACAAAGATAGTAGTCTATTGCTTGTGTGTCACATAAAAGGGTTCTGTACATATGTGGGATCCAAATCTACATAACTATACACGTAAATGATTCCTCCCTGTTTCCGGTACGGTAATGGATACTGCATATGCAAAGTAGTATTAATCGTTATAAAATAAGAATTAATGCGGTGTACGAATCTTTTCACTGATTCGTGAGTAGGATTATGCAGTTCCTATTTATGGAGACATACCAGAAAGGCAGCTTGCGATTAATACTACAATGCAGACTTTTTAAAACCCGACGAACAATTAACCTCGTTTGGTTCGCTGACAGTAAATGAGCCCAAATTAGCATCACACTGAATTGATACGGCCCGTGACAAACGGATAAAGTTACTTATTAACAATCATGTGTGAGTAAAGTTACCATTGTGCTGGAGTTATTGATGAGCATGTCGCCTTTGGAAATGTAGGAGGAAGGGAGAAGTGATTGGTTCAGCTATTGTCTAGTACATCATAAAATCCCATGACAGTTCGGGCAATTCCACACAGCCCCGAATGTTATTATTGTGCAAAAGCGATAACGCGTAACGAATGTAATCTTCTTTGTAAATCAATGAGCTATACATCCTAGTGTGCGCTAGTATATACAGCTGAAAATACGCGGTCATATTAACGCAGCAAAATTATAGAAATAAATTCAATATTTATTCACCTGTAATACACACCAATATGCAGGTTTTATGTAAATCCAGACCATTTTCTTACGTAAAATTCTGAACCACATCTTGGCTATAATTTTGGGGTCTGCAGATGACTTCTATACACGTCCATATGCAGAGGTATCGCCTGAACGATGCCAAGCTTTGCACTTTCGTTCGTAATTTAAATGATGGGAACCAGTACTATATAATTTGAAGCTATAGCAAGTCCAACCTCAAACTTTTGAGGGCAAAAACTGGGCGGAATACCAGAGAGCTTCATTTAGGCTGCAGAGATAGGAAAGCGCGCGCGAAGTCTTCCTTTCCTCCTCATAAAGCACAGTTTGGGTACAGGAGAAATTCTGAAATCTCTTCCTTATCACCTCCTTCTCCCCATCCCCGCCCTCCTCCTATGTGCCAAAGAGATTAGTCTGGCACAACAGATGCTCCCGCATCCAAGCGCAAACACAGCCACGAGAATTCCAACCCTTAGTTGCCTGATGGCCCTCGCACATTTAGCGCCACATCCCAACTTACGGCTCCCATTACGTCATTACAGTTATTTTTCCGCGTCAATTAAGTACTTAAATACCACATGCCTGATCCATAATCAGTTAGTGAGGCACTTGGGACGAAAAAATTATGTTTAAAACAATGCCATATATTACCTTAAAGGAGACTGCCCTATACGGAATATGATCACAGTGGTAACGCCAGACATGCCTGAGCGGGTTTGTCACGACACCGATTACCGTATTAAAATTTTTCGAGCGACAAATGGAGCTCATATCGAAACAAATTATGGTAAGGCCAAAACGTTAGACACTTCTAAGCATTTCAAAACTTAAGTCATTAAGATATGTCTACAATTTTTCGAGTTATAGAGTTTTCAAATTGGGACATTCTTTTTAGATCACCCTGTATTTGTCTCTACATTGGTTGCATTGAAGAAATAGGCTGAAAACAGAAGCTCCCGCAGTTCATTATTGACAAGCATATGTGCGTCAGATAATTAAGACTTAGAATAGTACTTTAATGAAGAACCTAAGTCAGGAATGCCTCGAAGTGGTAGCATATTGGCTCAGAATATTCATTTACTGGCCTGAGCTGGAATCTGCGTGAATCATACAGTGCAGAGGCTTGCATTCTTCGTGCACTGTACGTTGCTTTGGGGTTGCTTTGAGAATTTCCTGAGTTAGCTGGAATAAAACCACTCTAATTTACGAATAATATTTTAATTTTTCCCACGACTTTTGGATTTGCTACTGAGGATGTATGTATGTAACGTCTACCAGTCTGTTAAATAGTTCAATTCATGCATTTTTAGGAAAATATGTATAAATATTGTGCCGCAATGTTTTCAATGCGATGTAGTGTTAATCGTCGCATATACCTGCACAAGAGGAACATTTAGAGTTGGGGTATTATGCCTTATCCTTTGGAGAAGACAATCAGACACCAGACACAATATTAGTTGCGTGACAGTGCAGCTTGTCATTATAAGACAATTCTCAATTTTAGTTCATGAAGACACCCTATATCCGAGGTATGTGATGCAAAATGAAGCTCAATGCAGTAGAGCCAGGATAGTACTTCCAACAAATCGTGTGGTAAAGTCCACAGTTTACTTTAATTGCAATTTAATAGATTTTAAAGATAGGCACCACTAATGCAACTAAGTCATTAGAAACTATCCCCATACTAAATTCACAGTGTACAATAGAAACAATATCGGTACCCCCCACCACCACCACCTTCGAAACAGTCTCGCATGTACCAAAGTCCTTCTCACCTATTTGAATTAACAGTTTACCCTGGTCTAAGTAGACTTTGTTTGAGGTTAGGTGTAATCAATTATGCTTCCTCTATGAAGGTATTAATTATTTCCTCTGCAGTAATTTTATACATTGTCATTCTGTGGCCTTACTTTAGTATACATTTCCGTCATTCTGTCGTGAAATGTACTGTATCAATGTAGACAAGAACAGGTGAGCAGGGCACTGCAGGAACCAGTTTCAAGAAAGCAGATATTTATTTATTTATTTACCCCGTTCTCCGGCCGATGGGCCGTTATTGGGGGGACACAACCACCATTACAATCATATACATAATTGCATACGCTTGCTAATGTTAGAAAAAAAAGAAATCAGATATCACGAGAAGTGAATGTGGCCCTGCTTCCAATTGAATCAGTCATTTTGAAAAGGGCAATATGCCCCCTTTTTTTGTCAAAATGAACTGCTGATGCATAAGTATCATATACTTGGGAATGCATCGAATGAGATTGTAAACGGTATCATTCCATACACCGGTCATGGTGAACTGTTGCCACTGAGTTTGAAAAGGGCAATATTCAGGGACTACTCTCATCCTCCTATAAGCTTCGTAAGGTACAACTACCACCTGAAATGTCAAGTACCACAGCCTATGAAGGGGGGGGGGGGTGCCAATCAAGCCTCAAAAGTCTCAAATCCCAATCTCAAAAGCTAGAAGATATATCCAAGGTGATGAAGTATGTAGATTCAAACTACGTCACCTTTTACTATGATATCATGACTTGGCAGACTGAGGAGAAAGAAAGTGATTCTGAAAAAGAGGACTGATAACACTGCGATAATCTCATGTTTGTACGAGTACGTTTCAAATCAAATAATATGTACACAATACAACTTTGCATATGCATTGTACAGTGATTTTGAAAAGGGCATTACTCCAACAATTTGAATTCCATATTGCAACAATGTGAAGCGATGGGTGGGTAACAGATGAGTGTGGTGTAATACACTGTGACTCAGAAAAAAACTGCTATTTCACCTTTTTATAGAGAGCAACATTTAAATAATATTCAGTTTTTCTTGTGTCCTGAAAAAAATGGTTTGTTGAATCTTGCCCCTTTTCAAAATCACCGATTCAATGTGGTTGCTTCCATTTAAACGGCTGGTTGTGGTAATTCCATTCATAACTTCATTAAACCTCGTCTAGGAGCAATGTAACAATGAGAGAAACATATGCTCTTGGGTGTCATTATGTCATCTTACCTTAGAGCATAAAACCCCGTTGAATGTGCAGTACGTTACAAGTAAGACATAAAGTGTAGACGGGCAGAAACCCATATTGAATGTTGAGATTGCATTACCCCTTACAGAGTAACTTTTTTCTAAACATTTATGAAGGAGAATGTAGACTCTGATTCAATTAACATTACAATGTGACTAATATATTGTTCTGCACATCAGGTATTCATTCCCTCTCCTTTTCTCCTTCCACATCTTTATCGCACGAGCAAAAATCTTCAATTTCCCGTCTGATCTCTCGTAAACATACCTGAGTGGACAACGACGTAGCATCTGAGTAAAGGATAATTACATTGTCCTGTAAGTTAAATATAAAACTGAGGTGTGCACCGGCATATGATTTGAGCTAAATCAGTGTCTCCGTGTAAAAATGATAATGATCGATATAAAAATAAAGGTCCAGATATATAATGAATATAAAAGACAAGAATGTCCCATATTCTCTCAAACAAATGCCACCTGAATTGATATGACTGCATGACCTTATAGCACATCATCTACCCATTGATAGATTCCCACAAGCAATAATTCTAATAATAATAATTTTTGGGTAGTGCCTGACCCTATAGAGGGTATGCGGCACGGACCTTTATTGTAACTTGTAGTACATATACTATATTTTTTGAAATGCCCGGGCCCACGGGCAGGATGACAGGAGGGGATGTGCAAGGTGCAGAAGTGCAATGTCTTAAACGTGGCCATTTTTAGTGAACTCCCCCGGGTGGTTTAGTCTGTTGGAAATACCACCCGAGACGAAGCCAGAGGTGACCCTGAACTCTGCACGAGATGAAGGGGGTGTTCCCGGGCTGGGATCAAACCCGGGACCTTAACATCCGTGGGCGCATACGTTTCCGCAGCACCACTCCGCCTCCCCTTACCACAAGCAATACATTGCTCAATTTCATTTAACTTGTGCTATTGTGGCAGGAAAATGCTTCACAATTTATTGGAGAGGTGCGAGTGGACGAAAAAATACATGTCACGTGTATATCTCCACTTTTGATAAGTTCCAGATAACAAAAAAGAGCTTACAGATCACCAATAAGGTACCGTACGTATATCTGGAGGGAAATAAGGCCATGTTTCAAATAAGCCCCCCTTTCTTTGTGTCGCCTATCATCAACTAGCAATATTATGACAGTATGATTAGCTCTCCCTCATTGTGACTTACAATTTTGGTTTTACTAAGACTTGAACTATACAACTTTCCAAACGACAAAGCAATCGAGAAAATGCACAATAGGTAAGCGTGGAAAAGCCGGTTCCTTAGGAAGGCCTTAATAATATCCTTGGGTACCTTACTAGAATATATGGAATAATTGTTCTTCGCCCCAAAACTCATTGTAATTTTAGCAGGTCATCTCATCTCCAACAGTCAAAAATATCAGTGTAGTTTATTATGAACACGAATTTTATCGTTTACTTACTCAATAGTACAAGTACCGCGTAATTCGTGCAAATCTCCTATGAATATACAATAAACGTCTGTCCCTTTTAAAGATACAATATTGAAAAAAATGACATCGTCGACATCCTCCGAATAATCTGTTATCGGACAGCAAATTCAATTTCCATGAGTTGATGATGATTAGGTGTGAGCTATTCCTCTTTGTAATGCAAGGTTGTTCATTTAGCTAAGAGACACTACCGTAATTTCTCCGGGGGGGGGGGGGGNGGGGGGAAGATATCTATAAAAATGGAAAAACCAAAGTAGGTCTCTTATATCTCTCTAACGATTTTATCTGCCTCATTTTCCGCATATTTGCATCTCCCTCTAATTTTTGTTCTTGTGCTTAAAAAAGACTTTCCTCATGACGCATACAGGCAAAAGGTTTAGTTTATTAGTCAAGCAATGGCAGAAACTTGGCCTCCTCCCATCTAACAGACTTCATAATTCGCGATTTTCAGTCTTAAGGACCACTTATGCTTTTTTCATGCACTCTGCCCAGCAGGGGAATGATATCTCTCAGTACCCATAAGTGGGCTTTTAAAATGTAGTTAACCCTTTTTCACCTGTACGCTTTGACGAGCCAGTTTATAATCCATCTTCAGATTAGAACTAAACTCCACAAATTCTAATTAATACAAAAAGCAGTGCCGTTATTTGACCCTAATATTGTATTTCGATTCACTCTACATAAAGGCCGGAAAAGTCTACTGTAACTCCACCCTATTTTTACCTCCTACGAAATAATAGAAAATCTAAACACATCGATATTGTCTACAATGCATGACCCCACCCACTCCCAAGTCACTCACCGCAGTACCCACCTACATTCTTTTTCAATAAGTGCGCCACATTGGCAGAAAACTAGCTGTTACTCTGGAGGGCAGTAGTTCTGCTAGTTGAATTATTTATAAGCATAATCTTCTAGATTTTTGCCACTATAAATATTCACAAGAAAATGATTACATACACGTGTGAAATCACTACCAAATGCTCCATTCCCTTACAGCAGCCTTACTAGTCTCAACCCCCCCCCCCCACTTACCCCCATATCAGCTGGCGTATTTTACGACTGCCCTCTAAGGTTTGAGGTTGCCATAGTGGCAAAATTAAGCCATTTACTTCACCCACATCCCATCGTATCATACCGGACATTCCTGGAGTTTATAGAATCTAACCTTCAGGCTTGAACGTTCTACAGCGCCTTATCACCATCTGGATGGTGAAAATAGAAGGATATACATAGAAACAGCGTACAAAAGCACATTTCACTCCCCCAACTCCACGTACCGAATGAAAGTGTAACGCTTGCCAGCTGAGCACCCTATACGTAAAAATCAAGGTAAAATGGATGACAACCTTTCATCCTGACCCCTTATGCAACCGCACCCTTGAATCACGGAAGGGCTAACCCGCAGGCGCAAAAGCAGAGCCACCAAAAATATTGCAAAAATCATTCATGTTACCCTGTATGCCATTTGAGTATCATTGTAAGCGCTATTACCTATGCCAACACAGTATCAAGGTAGGAATCACAATGTTGGTTATTTTCGCGGATTTTGTGCAGGTTGATTGAACAACTGAATTCCCATGAGGAGGGAAGGCGGCGGGAGCGGCCTTGCTCAATTCCCTTTGCATCCTCGCCATTAAGAGGCATGTTTGTTCAATCACTGTATAGGTTCATGTACAATAATGACACAGTGTGTTTCCAAACTAGCGGGTTTCTAGCGTACACAGCTCGCGGGCTAGAACCTGCCAGTGGACCTCCAGCTATGCATCCATATTAATAGGAATTTTCACACTTTCGTTTAAAATTGAAAACTACGTACATCAGCGTTTTCTAGAATATTTTTACGATAGGTAAATGTGCAATCATCAGTCACTCTACTGCTACTGGTATGATGCAGTATAGAGGCAACATTAACGCGACATGTTGTTGACACCTGTACAAATGCTATAACTAGGGATGAAACACATAGCAGAAGGTTGTTGTGCAAATCTACAAACGCGCATTACTAGCGGTACTAATTGTCTTAGAAAGTTCGTCATTACCTGGAGGTAAAGCGAGGCGGGTCCTTCATTGTGCAAGTCTGGAATGCCTGGCTGTTTTCATTTCTCAAGGGGAGGGAAGGGGGGCAAATGAGAAGGCATGTTTACTTAACCTACATAGTTCCTACACTTGAAACACCTCAAGATTCCCACCCATCTCTTCGAGAAGGATAATTTGCTTTTAATCCTAACTCTCACGTCATATTGCTACGCCTGATAAGTTAATCTCACGCACGTACCTGTCTTCAGTTCATGATGAAAATTTGAATCCTGGCACTTATTCCCAATTTGAAATGTACAGTACACTCTTACAGTTACTGTACTTGTTCCTTAGGTTGCTCTACCTGTGTGCATATTCCTAAAGCCCAATGTAACTTAAGGCTAAAGTAAGTGAAGACATAGTCCTCAAGCTGCCAGGAATAGATTGGGCGTATTGTCAAGGGGCTTCTCCCTCGTTCATTAGGTGTCGTTCCTTCCCAGGGAGCCTTTAGTTCCCTCCTGCTCAGCAGGCCGGCAGAAATAAACAAGAGTCCCTACTTGACGAGGCGATTAAGTGGGGGATGCTGGTCTTAGCAAACGGCTGACCGACCGCTTACACGCCACCCACTGGAAACTTCACTACTCTCGGTCCGTTGCACAATGTGGGTCAAAACGTCACTGTCACCCAGAAAAAAAGAGAGACAGAGTCGGAGCTACAGTCAAGTAGGTCTAATGAATACAATAAATTAATTTGGGATGCATCGGTGGCGGGCAGTCCGAGAAGGAGAATTTTGGTGTAGTCTGTAGTG
Source organism: Catajapyx aquilonaris (assembly GCA_000934665.2). Taxonomy (NCBI): domain Eukaryota; kingdom Metazoa; phylum Arthropoda; class Diplura; order Dicellurata; family Japygidae; genus Catajapyx; species Catajapyx aquilonaris. Next base: position 106,540 of record JYFJ02000586.1, read on the forward strand.
GGAGGATTGAATATTCTGATGAGGACAAAGGCTTACAAGCGGAGGCTCTTCCTCCTTTCAGCCAGCTTTTGTTTCCCTAGAGGCCGCCTTCCTGTGGATTACCCAATCAGCCGACTTGAGGCACGTCTTTATTATTCATGTGCAACCTGGCCTTTGTCACGCAAAACGCGCCCCCGGACCCCCTCAATTTCTAGCCCGCAATTTCATCTCTCCAGCGCCTTCCTTTCTTCCGTTCCTCTCAGCAACCACGCCCCATCACATAACTAATAAAAATCGCACACACACTTTCTTGGGTGTCAACATTGTCAGCCAGATGTGGCCATGGGCTACAAGTTATAATCCCCTCCCATAACATGTGAGGAGGACATGTTTTTCCCGGTGGGTGCTGGCAGGAGGGCGGCTGTCAACATGGATACATCGTACTCCCCCCCGGTGTGTCACTTTCATGTGGTCACATGCCAAGCAGGCCTGATGGGCTATTTAGTTCTGTCTTGTCACCAGGTGGTCTCATCCCCTACTGCCAGTTAGCTAGCTTGCATCGTCTTTCGGCAAGGAATTAACAACTTTGCGAGCCCTCAACCTGAGAGGATGGAGGTCTGCACATGACACCCGCATCCTCTCCCTCATTCCATCCCGCCCACCGGGGGGGTAGTTGTATCAAGCCAGGAATAACGCAGAGCAGTGGACCATCACCTCATCCGTCCCGTTCAATTATGGAGATTGGTCCCATCCGTAAACTGCCAATAACTAAGTGCAGCGCAGCACAAATCCGACTCTGGCAAACAAGGGCCTGGCACACACTGACTCGTCCTCACACCTACACTCATCCTGACTCCCCGAGCATCAATATTGACCTGTCAAATGGCAGCTAATATGCCTGTAGGCGACCCCTTTTGGCTTGTGACACCGGCCGCCGCTGCCACATGTGAAAATCACGAGCATCCCTATGAGCCATCCAACAGGAAAAGGGACAACCCCAAGTCCCGAAGTCGATAGATAATATCAAATCCAGGGTGTATTTTAGGCCTGGCCTACTAAAACTACTCTGGCCCAACCTTCCCCCCTACTCCACTCCAATTCCTCCCCTCCCCCCTCTCTCTCCCCCCTCTGAGCTGAATCGATCTCGACTTGCTCCTAGGCTGCAGTGCCGCCTAACCAAGCTCTGGTCTCAACAAGCTGGCTTGGCTGGCTGGCCCTGCCTCTGCCAGAAGACTCTCAGGCTTTCCAAGCAGGAGCAGCACCGGGGGAGGAAAGGACACCCCCCCCCCCCAAAAAAAAAAAAAAAAGTCTGGGTCTGTTACGTAGGTTGCTAATTGAGCTTTTTGCCCCCGACTGTTCCGTCAGGTAGCAAGGTCGCAGACTTGCCGGAATTTTTACGAGGAATAGGTCCACTGCACTCTGGATCCATACAAACTTCTTACAATGATGGGCAACAATGTGCGCAATGAGACGTTCCTGCGGTATGGCCACTCCAGTAGAAACCTCTGTGCGTGTCACGACAACAGCTGAAGGCACGGTCGGCTGAGAAACACTGCAAAACTATCGATGGTTTGCAATTAATTTTCCCGTTTCGTGCTACTGGCTGTCATGTTTACTTACTTTTCGGATTGCTTTTCTGGTTGATAGAGCAGACGCTCATGTTGCTTATAGGTTTGGTGGAAAAGGCATTTTACATTGTTCATCCTGATTGAAACTATTATCATTATACCCACGTCGGTTTTGTGACGATTTCGTGCCACTCGTACTGTGTTACCAGCAGGATCGCAGCCAGATTCATTTTCAGCAGGCCCTTGGTCATACACGATATGCATATACGTATGTTCGTATATAATTATTGCAATTTGACACAAAATCTGGCTGAAAATACATCAGTCTTGCATGCCCCTAGGTTAGAAATGACATGCACAACAGACGAGTCTGTCAGTATCACATGTCCTGAAATATTTATAGAGCGTCATTGTTATTCAGCTGCAAAGGTGAAATGACTGCGAGGGGAGCACTATAGATTACAGCGACAATAAATGTTGGTTAAATATGATTAAACGTCAAAAATTGACATCTTATTGCCAGTTGATAGTGAAGCCGTCACATTATTATGATATCAAATGCGATAAAAAAATAAGTGCAACTTTAATGATGGGAAAAGCACAAGCTCGTACCTCTCATATAAAATCTACGCTACTGAGGATCAATAAAACAACATTTTAACATGTTTGGTAGTCCTAAGATTTCTACTCTATCATCTGCACAACGCAACGTTAAAAATGACATTTTCAGCTGTCCTTTAACCTCTTAAATAATGGGCATTAAATTAGACAAGCAGAGCTACCAAATGTTACGCAAATTTGATTAAGCTTTCCAACGTCATGCTACGTAAATTTTTGGGCACAGCAGTGGGAAAATAATGGAGCTCGGAGGAGTGTATATTATTAAATGGATAGGAGGTTACTAGTTTCACTCTAAGTACAAAAAGAGTACATGTATAAACACTACTCCCTTCACTTTAAATATGAAAAAGGTCAACAGTCATATTCAAGAAGGACCAGTCAAGCGAGAATGCGGCGAAGAGAATTTTCAACTCTGGGTGACAAAATATGAATCAGGTGTCACTCGTCGTTCGAGAAAAAAAAGCTTTCACAAAAATCACTCACGGAATGAAATATGACATTTACACTAAATACTGTATTATGTTTCAATTCGTATATGTGAAGCATATAATAATTCTAAATTATAAACCAAAATGGTTTCTATGTACGTACTGAGCAGTTGGGTTAAATTTAGGATTGTCCATGACGTCACTGGGTAATCAGTCTGCCAGACCATTTGGGTTACAATTATGTTCATGTCAAAAGAACGCGGTAATACAAATGTAATGGTCACAATTATATTAATTGCAATTTAAATACAATGTGTAGTAATGTTAGGCGAGTTTCACAGAGGTGAGAGTGGGCTACAGGAATGTGATTTCTCATTTTTATTCGAGACTGAATTTTCTAAATTAGTGTAAACGGTTCTCACCAGGTGCATACGTCAAGCTCTGTCACCACTTGAATTGAATATGCATCACGAGAAGAAATCTGGCGCAGTACGGTGCGCATCTTGGCCGTACGCCAACTTAATGCTTCCTGCTATAACTACAGTACTTCTCATTAGTAGAACTTATTAATCCCAAGCGTTGGCAGTGTCGTTATCCGCTTAGTGCAGGCATGGCTTGAATAATATTTTTACAGCGATCGCCTCGTAAGTCCCGCCACACGATTCCCAGGAGGCAACCAGCAATCTTTTTAATCGTTAAATAAATATGCTGAAAAACCCCAAAGCATGTGTGATATCTGCGATATCACAACAATGCTCCACTAAGTATGCATTTTTATTTCTCTCATTGACGCATTATTTGGCAATCAATCAGTGTATGGCTCATTCACTGTCATTATAGTCTCCATAATTTTGGATTTACATGGTACAAACAAATCTGTTATTAAACCCGTATTTAATTACATTTAATATGGATAAACAATAGAAAGAATAGCAATATTATGGAAAACAATACGTTGTTATTATACACCATGCATAAAAGGGCATGTACTACTGCATCACAATGCACTTTTCATTCTCTCTCGTACCACCAAACATCCGGCATTAAAAATAGGCGCAACCTGGAAATAACGGAATTTTTGGCGTACACCGATATTTTGCTATACCAGTTGATAGCACATGTAGTTTGGCCAAGACAATCTCGAGATATTTTTGTTTTGTTGTGGTTGTAAGGCTCGGGATATGAAAGGCTCGCTTGCAAGGGGCAATATTAAAGCAAAGTGGGAGCGTCAGCATCGTCCCTTCCTTCTTTTCCTCCTCCTCCTCCTCCTCCTTCCCTCCAGCTCCAGGCAGGCAGCAGCCTGAAGAAAAGAGGCTGCTGGGTCTGGAGATTAATCCTTTTCGGGAATGTAGGAATCCACTTTGGTTGGGCGGGCGAAGCTGGGGGAATCGGGGGAATGGAGGGAATGGTCCAATACGCCCGCCTCTTGCCCCTGCCACGGGAATATCCTTCCCTTCCCTCCATATCCCTCCCCGTTCACTCTTCTTCCCTTCTTGCTTGCTGGGCAAGACAAACGATCCCGCATTGAGTGGAGAACATTGTCTTCCCAGAGAGGGAATGGGTCGGACGACTGCATCTGCGTCCCCCCTCGCAGGGATTCGCAGGTACTCAACCTCCTTACTGCCGACATGTCTCAGACATTCAAATTTTGTGACGTCCATGAGTCTCAAGGATGTATTACTAGTCCAGTGCATTGTTTGATACCTTTTTAGCTAGGAAACCCAGAATTCCGGAATTAAATCCCACAAAAAAAAAAAAAATCATTTTACAAAATGGCTTTTCCTTACTAGAGAAATTCCATTTTGTTCGAAACTCCTGTCCGCTAAGAAAAATCTATCAACTTCTCGGCATTTGTCTGGTAAAAAAAAAAACGCCACTTCACTACCGAATCTCTCTCCCCATACTTCATGCCAGCCATATATGGCGCAAAAAGCATCCGGCAATAGTTCGTACCGCCTAATAAGAATTCAGTACAAGTCCCAGCTCAGTGTCAATGCATATTTTATAAACGAATTTGATGTGGGCAAACTTCCATTTTTCCACGCTCGAATTCTCCCACTCCCCACATACATTTCTAGAGAGAGAGATAGATAGAAAAAAAAGCGATAACCTCCTCCTTTTCGGAAGCGCAGCCTTCTCTGGCATGAAAGAGGCGCTTCGTCTTTCTCCCGATATTAAAGGGTGCTGCAGGAAATATATATGGCTCGCATGCGGATGCCATACTCCTTGACGCACACTCTAGGGAACACCTACCAAACTTCACGTCGAGAATACAAGTTCCTGTTCATGGGAGTTCATCGGTCGAAAATGGGTCAAAATCGGGGGACCGGACTTGCATCGATTTTACGTCTCCCTGGAGGCTTGGAAGCCCAAACTAATTACTGTGGCTACCTAGCTCCCCCAACACGTAATATCACTTTTTTTTTACACACATTGCCCTCCCACAAAAAATATGAGTGACCCACACCTCCCACCCCACAAACGAGAAGACACATCTCAAAAGCATCTGACGTAAAAAGCTACTTAATCACACACTCCCGGTTGCAATAAAACGTGTAGCACAAGGCGAAATGTCCCATTAACCGCTCTGGCAGATATCTATTGAGCCGTAAATGCGCTCATATCCAACTCCTCCCAGTGTGAGGGAGATATTTTCCCCCGTCCTGACCCAATCATTGCCTAAGTGGCAAGCAAACTAAAGAGGACCTACGGTGATGAGGTTGCCAATTCGCAGCACTTGTAACACTTGCAATTTTTTTTACGGTGTCAGGTGCTCCAATAGGCATCACTCTGGCTGGAAAGATAAAGGAAAGCCGGTTTTCTACACTGCGGAAAACCCTTGACGTGTCTGCCAAATCCCCTTTTCACTTTTTTATACTGCAACAGCAGCCTAGAAAAGGCTCGTCAGAATTAATTCAGCGACCGTTTGGCTAATTAAAAACTGTTGGAACCCAGAAAAAGAAGGGTTGGGCTGGGTCTATGGGTGCGCTTTAACTCATACAAGTCATCGCCAGTGGGTCTCATTAAAGAAGCAATTCGCCAACACAAACGCTTTTGAATAGTCCTTCCTCTCCGTCTTCCTTTGAGGCGTCAGCAAGAGAGGACATTTTTTTTGCCTTCTAACTTAAAATGAGTGGAGAAAAACTTTTCAATTGTCCCCTTGTGTCTCTTTACAAGTATTTTCATATATATTTTTAAAAAGTACACTTGTGTTGATTGCATGCATATTGATGCTTCTGCCATACAGAGGTCACATTGCTGAAAGTTTGAACAGTGGTCGTGTCTGCCTAGAAGCAACGGTTTTTAGCATTTGACCAGCAGGCTCCATACCTATACACGTTCAAAAAATTTCATCTTGCGGACATGAAAGGCCAGTCTTGCGCCCCCATAAATCCAAGTGGGTGCAGGTGTCGCTGGTGCGAGCGCCGCGTATGGATTTTTTTTCCCCAGACTCTATAGGGCATTGCCCTTCTTTTACCTCTCGCCCCCGAAAAAGCAATCCATCCACCACATACTTTTACACTCTACTTCAACGGTGCGAGAATTTTTTTTTTGCGACGGCTCAAAGTGCGAAATGAAACGTACAAAGCATTGCAACTATTCTCAATAAAAAAAAGTGGGAGACCCTAAGGAGAAGAGTGTCAGTTTGATTGGCGAATGACAGACGAGGGAATAGAAAAAGGGTCGGATTATGTTTGCCCAACTTGGTTCTGATCCGGACCGTTGGCCACATTCCAGGCACTTTTAAAACGCTTCTGGAGATGGATAAAATGATGACCGTCCAAAAGAGTTTGTCCAGATAGTCCTTTTGTGTGTGAGAGAGGTATACCTGAAACCCTTCCTCTTTTTTTTTTTTTTTTTTTTGCACTGCGACATTCTTAAAGGCAGAGTGGTGATGCTCTCTTTGACAGCCTTTATTAACTACTTTTAGCTTCAAAGGCACCGAATTTGCCAAGATGGCACATCTCTCGTTTTGTAGAAAACCGACTTGTTAATTGCACAACATAGTGGTGTCTTTGATGTGCTGCATGTCAATAAATTGCGAGGTTGGTACTAAAATGTGCCAAGTTTCTCCAAAACACAAAGTCTGCTGGCCATTTGAAAATGATTATTTCCTGCTCCGAGCCAATTCAGGCCCCCCACTATCCAGTCATATCCTCCTTACGCCCATTAAATCGCCTGCAGAAGTGTCCTAAATGGTTCATCAACGGAGCAAGTTAGTTTAAAACCGGCCCCAGGGTGAAACGAGCCAGCCGCTTCTGCAGAACCAAACGCACCATAGAATTTGAGGAATATTAGACACAAGGCGATGTAAGGATGGGTCCCCCCCAAAATATCCTTGACAAAGACAGAGCGGTTTGATCATCATTTTGCCATACACTCTCAGGGTGTATAGACATCCTTGCATATAATGACTGATGAGAGTGGTTGGTGCATTAGAAAGGGTCAGTGGGGTTCTTGCAGCTCGTTCCTAATACACCGCATTGATCCTGTGGTGCAGGATCCAACGTTGCCACCTATTTCTCTTCCACCTCCCTGCACATGCACAAATTACACCCCATATTCCCATTCCAACTATTTCTTCAAAATTAACTGTTTTCCCCTAAGGGCTCTCTTGGCTACCTTCTGTGCTGTGGAATTCGAAATGTTCTTTACATCAGGGTTAGCACGTTGATTGGATTATTTTCTCATGTCAAGTAAACACTGCGGGGCAATCCAGTCAGTTCCGTGCAAACTCCGGAATAATATACCTCACTGTAGAGTCAAGTGCTGAAGATTGAATTTCAAAATGCCTCAAGGACTACAGTAGAGCCAACAGCACTGAATATACAAAAGCAATGTGATTCGTGGAGCGACGTTTAGCCAGCAGGGTCAAGTGCTTGTTGCAGTGAGTCGTTCCTCTGAGACCAGACAATAAAAGTACAGGTTGGGGTCACGTGAAGTGCGCGGCCCAGGTTGTCACCCATGGGGCCTGGGTTGACAGATGTAAAGAGACCCTAGTAGCAGGCAGCTGGGCTCATGGGAGCCAACCTTTCTCACCGGCCAGAAGAGAGTGCCGGGGAAAACCCGATTAGACCTTCTTGTGCCCAGATAACGAGCCTAATAACTAGACGCTCCCCACACAATTACAGCACGTGCCAAGGCTGCCTCACGGCTTCAAACCATGGGCTTACACTTACCGAATCTACGGCCCTCCATGTTCTCCAAGCCAGTCACTAATTTCGAATAACCTCAGGCGAGAAAAGCCTGTCCAACTTCCGCGCATCATCAGCGAATTTTCGTTTTCTAAAATAACTTGGGTACGTAAGTCTTCTGCGATCTATATGATACACGTGTTCCAGTTCATGGTAAAAAGTACTACTATAAATAACTTTCCTCGACCTGCATGATCTTTTACCGTAATGGATGTGGCACACTGTATAGTGCGCAAAAAATAACGGCCTACAGGGATAACTGCAGGAACAATGACGTCCTAGTTAAAGACAGATTCTTAGCCACTGTATTCTTGAAGTACAATGTTAATGATAAATTACCTCGTTTACATCCTGACATTCCGTCAATAATAATTTTTTAACTTTCTAACAACAACAAAAAAAAAACACTGAGAATCGAAAGGCATATGTTACAAGTTCTGTGTTGCGGAAGATCAGAATATTATCATTTCCCCATAAAACTGTAATGAATAATGCTATAAGTTAACGGCCCGCCTGAGACCCAATGCTCCAAGTAATTTCTCCCATTTTTTGCACTGTTCCCGCAAAAGAAATTTAATAAAGGCAGAATCTTTTGAATTCATGCGGCCGAATTCAGTAGCTATTGTCGAGCTTCGATTGTACAGTATGCAGCCTAGTGCGCCTCTCGACTGCAAGAAAGGCACCGCAACATGCGTCACTGGCCCCTCTAAAAATGAGCAGTTCATTCAGGTACGCTTGGCTGTGGTGGACGAATCGTGACCTGAAGACACTTTTGGCCCGAGCTGATTTGTACGTGCAACACGTGATACCACGCGGGAAAAGAAACAAAAGAACAATCAACTCAATCAAGTACTTACTTTGGACCGGATTCATGGCTTCCTCCCTTGAACCATCATGGCTTCTTCAGCCAGTTGCCGACCAAAATCAAAGGAGCTGAAAAAATAAAGGAGTAATTTTATCACTTGCGAGAACTTCCTTTGAGATAAATCGCAACTTGATGCGTTTAAAAGCTGCTACTATTGTGGTTTGCTGGCCAAAGAAATGTCACAAAGGTTTGTAAGAGGTTACGTGTGTGTATTGTAGCATATCAGATTATCAGGATAATCTTGCTGCTACAGAGTGAAAAATTACGAAACAAAAATGGAATCAGGGTTTATTTTTGTAACCTTTATAGATAGTTTTGTGCTCAAAGCAGGTATAATTTACCTCGTAGAACAGATAGTGTCCGGGGTGGTATTTTTGGAGAATTATTTTCGATCACGGTTTAACACCTGGGGATATTCTGGCATCTTCCATGAGAAAGTACTCCAATAGGTCTTTGAAGTGCGAGTACAAGATAGGAATTTCAACGATGGTACGGTACCTAACAATGTCTTAAGTAAAAGTGAAACTCAGTTATTCTTATTGGGTTTATGAAGTCAAAAAAATCCTGGTTTGACATTGGAGAATTTGGATTTTTGTATAGCTTGACTGGGTGTTTGAATGTGCACGTATTTAATTTCTATGTCGATTGTAGATGGTAATGTGCAGCGTTATGAGTCGCGTGCTACAGCATTATTTTAAAACTGATATTTAGTGAAATCGATGATGAGGCAAACCTGATGGCTGCACAGTGTGGCAACCCTTCTCGTGGACTGTTACAACGTGACAGCTCACACATTAATTGAATTAAATATCAGCTTCAGTGAATAATACCCTATGTGACTATAATACTGTAATGGGGCATGATCATTCCATTGCTGTAAAAATCAAAATTAAAATTACTGCACATTGCTTTCTCCTACTGGGGCCATTTCAAAGTTGATATAATTCTTATAATTCCAGTTCGCAAATTTCAAACCCATATTTTCAGGAGAACTTGTTACATGCAATCTCCACTAAATAATGGTCCACAGAGAAAAAATGATCCTTGAAGGGATATTTTTTTGGAAAAAGGGATCCATACTAAATATGCAATCTTGCAACTCCTCACAGTGAAATGTGATTGTTCTGCATTTCACACATTTTCCTTAAGTTAGAAGATTTCTGATAACAATCGCAAGGCCTACTTTCCTTCCTTTTCAGTTAACATTTGAGAAAATTATCGTCTTCTTGCGATATCCCACTGAATCCCTACCTGAAGCAGACATATCATTCTGCTGATCTCTCAAGTCACGTGAGACACTAAAAATGAGATATTTCCATACATCCTGTTAAAATTCATAGTGAGAAAGCTGCGCAGCACGTTAAAAATGATCATTCCGAGCTGAGAGGTGCATCACCTCAAGTAATTCCGTCGAACAACCTTCGCTGGTGTGCCTTTCATAACAAGGACGATGGCGCTAGAGTCAGAATGAATTATAAGTCCGGGATGTTCATGAAACTCGAGCGCCGTTGCCACGCTCGACGAAATCAACGGATGCGCAAGTAGGAAATTCTGACAAAGGAAGGGTTTTTATGCGATGGGAAGGATGCCAGACTCTTAGTAGGGGTTGGGGCATTATATGAGACACTTTCATTCAACCGGAACGTCGTCAATGGCACATTTCAATAACAGACGATCGATCGATTGATCGCTTTTAGTTCTGGAACTATAGGAGCATCCACAAATTTTTATCTCATTACTTTTTTTGCCACGTGTCGAGGGGGAAGTAGACGAGTTTATTGATCTAAAACTACAGGAATTATTTATTGTCAAAGCTCAATTGATGTACTGAACATCCCTGCACGGGATTGAAGTACAAAACATTGGTTATTTTTAAACGATTCGTATTATACTGTAATTTTCATCGTAAAATTCCTGGCAATTTTCAAATTTTTATTCCAGCCATCAAAATTCAGACACCTAAATCAATTTACTTCCCAAAGGCAATCTATGGATATTACTGCAACTGAGTAAAAATTGCTCTCCTTTGTTGTTGTGGATTCCCATTTTCAAAGCATAGCTAGGCATTCCAGTTAATCAGACCCGCTCACATGATGACGCTGGTTCTATAGTACGTACAATAGCAATTGATCCTCATGCCCTGTACAAAACCTACAAGAGAACCACAGACTTCTGTTCAGTACAGGCTACAAAACACATCAAATCCAAAGAGCCACTAGAAGTGCCCAAGGAGGTTCTCCAATACGTTACACAACACCCTGACAAATCACAGATGACTCTTGACCACGGATCGACAGTATTTTCTGTCTCTAATAGAGTGGAACTGACATACAACCAACACAAGGTGGTTCAAAACTAAATGGGCGTGGTGCACAAGAATCACCCAGCAGTGCTCCTTGGGTAAGAATGTGGGAGGGATGAGGTCTTGGGGTGGAATTTCTTACAGTACTCCCTCATAATAATTTCCAGCATCCTACCATATAGCAAGGGCAGTGGCCTGCAGATGCTGCCGCCTCCAGGCTGCGAGCTTGGGCGTGGTAATGTCACTGCCTGATGCTTCTTCCTTTCTACCCTATTTCTCAGATGTGAAGTGTCGAGGAAAACGACTACCCACGCTGGAGGGTATGAAATAACTACAGGCTATTTCCACGTCGAGCGCATATATCATAGTGCAGCAATACCATTTGCAGAACAACCAGACAGTTAATATAGCAAAATTTTGCGAGAAGCTGCTGCATGCAGTCGGACCAGCTCAAATTCACAGGCGCTGTTGCACTATCACGCTTCAGTGAACCTCACAGTGGGGCTAATAAATGCGCTTAAAAATTATAAAAAAAATCTGAATAAAACGGAGTAAATAACAAAGTGTTACAGCAGGCAAAGTGCCGGTCCTTTTCTGCATGTAGTAACTGTAATTGCATGTAAGGGATTTAATTACGGCTTGAAATAAAAGTCGAAAATTGAACATTTTACATCTCGAATTCATCCATTAAACTGGCATAATAACTGAAACAACGTGGTAAATTATTCTCCCAAATTATTATCATCAAGTGTGTAATGGTGATCGCGCAGGTATAGACCCTATCACGGGGAAACCATTATTATAATTATTATATTAAAAGGCCCAGTTGTATCTGTTAGTTGGAGAGAATGAGCCTCGTTTTCACTCCCACCCTTCCATCATTTTCTTTTTCCTCTTTTGAATGCTGCGCTTCTGGGCATCCACATTTTGGTCATATTGGCTGTTTTCGTTCTGCATGGCACAGGGCGGTAGGATGTTCTTAATGAACTGTGGTGCGGGTTTATACAAAGTCCCGTAATGCTTTGTGAGCTCATAATAGGATATTATTATGTAGGATCCTTCACATAAAGTAATACAATGTGCCCAACGGCGTGTAAGGCAGGAACATGCAAATATGGAAAAGCCTTTTGACCAGGAACCTCCATAACAACACTGGTATCCGGCACTATTCATGATTTTTTTTTTCTTTTCCAAAGGAAGATTTTAACAGGAAACAATTTCGGTTGGGGCCCACACTTACCAGGTAAATTCAAAAGGTTAGCGTGCAAACCACCTTCGAGGCAGTTCCCATTCCTCCCTGAGAACCCACGCAAATCTTGTTCGATATAGATTGAGTATAGGGGAATGGAATCAGTATGGAAGCATATTATAAGATTCAATTAGGGGATGCCTTTCACTCCAAAATTGTAGGGGGAAAAAAGGCGTTCTTAAGTTACCTGCATTTTGCTGCAGAATCCGTCCTTCCGTCCAAAATCTACTCAATGATATGAATATTTTCTCAAATTTCAGATTTCAATGTTTAAATCCCTCTGGGCAAAAAGTGTATTAATTCGCTACTTTGTGCACCCTGTTGCATATACCAAATGTTTTCTGATTGGTTGCAGCAGAGACAGGTCTTTGAAGTAAATTGTGACGCCAAGTACAGTATACCTCCTTACATAAATATTTTTCCAGTGTTATTTCCCAACATCACGTTTCCACATAGAAATCAAACAATCTGGCATGCAGAGCTTTTACTGAGCAGTATACTTTATGACCGCTCCTCTGCCCTGGATAACAAATCAGATGGGTTACTCTGGGAAAAGGAAAGTTCGCTAATTTGAGATGTTCTGAATTATACTGCACCGGATAAATTGTACTCGATTCCGCATTTCCCAAATATTGCAAACGTCTTGTTTGAATTTTTCTTAAGTGATCCCCAATTATGCACTTTGCTCCGCAGTTCATTAGCCTCGATAGTATGCACTGAGCTGATCTTTAGGCTCAATATGAACTGCTAGTTGCCTCAGTTCATACGAGGTTATAATTCATCAGCAGTGCTGGCCTAAAAATATGCAATGGTGGTGATATGATGGTGTGTGCGTGCTTATGCTATCATACTCCCATGTGCCGAAACCTACGAATATTCCACAGTGTTCAAAATTCAACATAGGTATTCACCTGTATAGCCTACCCTACGGCTACATCCCGACTGTAATTAATCAGTGCCGGTGCATGCAGTTAGTGTTACGTTTATAACGTCCCAAAAGTCCCAAAAGCCAGCTTAAATCCATATCGTCTGAAAATCCTGCATAACCTCCCTTATCTTGACCTCCATGTTTGTGAATTGGCAAAGCATGAAAAAAATGTGTGTTGCAGTACAAGATGTGGAATGTTACACTTGAAGGGCAGGACGGAGAAGCGAATTTACACCGACGGATCTGACTCGTGAGCTGACAACTGAAACGCACGGTGTAGTATAAGAACTCATAGCTCAGTGTCAAAAGTACTCGACGCTGTATTATTACTCGGTGATAAATGTGCTGCAGATGTTTTGGGAAATACATAGGCCTACATATTTTTATAAGAGGTCAAAATACTGTATACTGCACTTACTCGTACGTACAATCCACGAATGTTCACTTCGTACACTCAGTCAACATTCACAATTTAATGTCTACTCCCACACTATCCGTAAAATAAATCACTATATAGCACTAGTACAGGGACACGTGGAAAAACTAGGAGCACTTCTTATACAGGGCGTTACAATGGAATCTTTAGCGATTTTTTTTTGCCTTAATCTGCATATTTTAATCAGTTACTTTGCAGTAGTTGTAGTGGTTATTGAACGTATTACCTACAAACAATAAGCGAAATTCTTAATTGCAATGTTTTTTCTGACTAGAAAAGCCTATTGGAACAACTGCCACCGAAGGTGAATGATCCTATGCCTAATATTAGCAGCTAATACCGAAGCAGTCGTGGTGGATTGGATATGGTGTCCGACTGCTAATCGGGAGGTCCGGGGATCAAATCCCGGGGCCGGCAACTCTGACCGTGGTTTTCTGAGGTTTCCCACGGTCCTTCCAGGAAAATTCCGGAGTTGCTTCCGTAATTAATAGGCCACAGCCGCTTCCTTCCGCCCCTATCCTATCCCAAAAAGCACAGTAAAATGAAAGCAAAGAGTTCCAGGCAAAACAAACTTCCCCCCTAAAGAGCCGATGGTTGATAACGGGGTATGAATTATTATTATTATTATCATTATTATTGTTATTATTATTATTATTGTTATTATTATTATTATTATTATTGTTATTATTATTATTATTATTATTATTATTATTATTATTATTATTATTATTATTATTATTATATTAGCAGCTAATAATTTCGACAAGCACTAAAAGTAACTATTGAAACGTAACTACTTAAAAATAAGCAACCTGATCGATGCCCAAAATCTCTAATTAGGCCTACTGATAAAATTTACACAATATATGAAATGAATACTGTACAGAAACCAAGGTTTGGCTAAAACATACCAGGATTTTTAGTGTCAGATTTACATGCCCTTGCTGTACATGAGCACATTTCAGTTCATAGTGAGAGCCACAGCAGATACATTCATGATACATACTTGCTCTGATCTGAAAATATTGGGACACCCCCAAAAAATGGAGTGGTGGGGTTATACACAGGATGTGATAAAAAGTTTCCATTAAGATTATCTG
>KZ538120.1:0-13292 GCA_000934665.2 Catajapyx aquilonaris
GTCCCTTTAAAATAGGTGCTTTTCAAACCCTGCACGAAAAAGTAACTTAGTAACTTTCGTTACAAAGTTACTGTTTAAAGGTAACTAGTTACAAGTAATAGTTACTTGTGCACAAAAGTAACGAAGTTACCGGGAAAAGTACTCAAAAAGTAACTAGTTACTAGTAACGCGTTATTTCTACTCAGTTACTACCCAACTCTGGGTATTTCGTAAACTATCATGTGCCCGCTTTTGTAGGTGACAGAACCTTGAACTGACCAAAAGACTGCATGTGACTTCAACACCAAAGTTTATTGTCAACTCTACATTGTTGTCAAACGACGGGGCAAATTAACACTGGACTTTTACCGGGTGTAACATCACAACTCCTTAACATCATGGCCCAACATCACAAATTACTAAACAACCTCGAATAGCACACGCTTGGAATTGGCTTGTGAACTACATAAGACTGGACATGCCCCTGTCGAAGAAGGATTATGTGCAGGAACCTCCAGTTTACTTGTCACGGGTCTGGATGTACTTGATCAAGTCGACCACACGGTGGGAGTATCCATACTCATTGTCATACCAGCTGATCAGCTTGACAAAGGTAGGGCTAAGCTGGATGCCTGCATCAGCATCAAAGGTGGACGAGCTGGTGTCGCCAATGAAGTCAGAAGACACCACCTGCTCGTCAGTGTAGCTCAGGATGCCCTTCATTGGACCCTCAGCAGCTGCCTTCACCTTGGCCTTGATCTCATCATAGGTCGTCTCCTTCCCCAGCCTACGGACACAGATAATAACTTATTGGCGGTCACATTGTTACAGGAAGCAATGCAGCCACATATTATCACAGATGAGATGCTGCAACATAGTCCATTTTTGGAAATATGAAAATGTGGCACCATCTGCAGATTATGTAAGTATCTGACGTATCTTTAAATATTTCTGTTTTTTATGAGGTAAGGTCACACAGAACCCCCGAGAAGTGCAATGGCTTGTTTAGTGCTGGAAAGATGCCAGGTCCATCCCAAAGCCAAGTTCCTCTCATACTGTCCCTTGCTTATTTCAGGAAAGGCTAGGTTGAAATATGGGCCAACCCATGTTACAGTGAAAACTGTACAGTTTCTATTGCAGGAAGTACTCCACAGACACACAAATATGGCCCATTATCTTATCTACAATCCTAAAAGCATGTTCCTTTCCTTCCACTTTGTAAGTAGGTCGGTGCCTTAAATACCATCAGGGAGGACCACAGCTTTTCCTTCCGAGATTACTTGGAACACACTGGATATTTCATTAGATGAGACTGGTCAGTTGCCAGTAAGCTTTCCCAGCATGATATTTGGCTGTGACCTGATAACCTGAATGACACGACAACCTCAATAACCGTGAAAGGAAAAATAACAAACAAGTATTAGCAGTGTAGTTTACGATGCAGGAAATTGAGGCATTCAGGGCAGCATGACCAACTGATTTCCACCCTGTATGTAACTTTCTCATTAAGGTGTAAGCCCTAACCACTAATTACACACTCTTGATAGCAATTGTCAAAGTTAATGTGAGCGTATCAGGATATCTGCTTTCCAATTACAGTTGAATTTGGATATAACAGACTTCAAGGGACTTTGGAAAAAGTCTGTTATAACCGAAAGTCTGTTATAGTCGATGCTGTTATATCTGAATTCATCTGTATATTGATGCTCAATCAACAGTTTTTTGTTCGTGCCACTTATTAGATCCAGATTCACAGTACTTTCAAGACGCATGGTAGCTACCTGCAGGTGAGATCAACCACGGATACGTCAGGCACTGGAACACGGAAGGCCATGCCAGTCAGCTTCCCATTCAGGGCGGGAATGACTTTTCCTACAGCCTTAGCAGCTCCAGTGGACGCTGGGATGATGTTCTGCCCTGCGCCACGGCCATCACGCCACAGCTGCAAAGCAACAAGTCACAACCTGCTTCTGTCATGAAGATTCCAGGCGGCTCACCTTTCCAGATGGGCCATCCACAGTCTTCTGGGTAGCAGTGACAGCGTGAACAGTGGTCATCAGTCCCTCAACGATTCCAAAATTGTCATTGATGACCTTGGCCAATGGAGCAAGGCAGTTGGTGGTGCAAGATGCATTGGAAATGACCTTGTTGGATGGGTCATACGATTCGTGGTTAACCCCCATCACGTACATGGGTGCATCTGCGCTGGGTGCAGAGATGATGATCTTCTTGGCCCCTCCCTCCAGATGGTAACTGGCCTTCTCGATGGTGGTGAAGACACCAGTGGACTCCACAACGTACTCGGCTCCAGCCTTGCCCCAGGGGATGGCCTTGGGGTCACGCTCCTGGAACACCTGGATCTTGTTCCCATTCACCACCAGGCTGCCGCCCTCTGCCTTGACGGTACCCTTGAAGCGACCGTGGGTGGAATCATACTTGAACATGTAGACCATGTAGTCCAGATCGATGAAGGGATCATTCACGGCTACCACTGTCACGCCCTTCTCGACGGCGGCGCGGAGGACCAGACGACCAATGCGGCCAAAACCGTTGATTCCAACCTTAGACATGTCTCCTGTGTGTTTGCTTCCTAAAGGAAAAATATTCATCAGGCCATGACTTTACGGTAGATGAAATATCTACACCACATTGCTTCCCACTCAGGTTTTTGACCCAAAGAATGGACACTCGGATGTTAAGGATTGCAGGCAATTGGATTTCAACCGAGAGCTTCTGGAATAACAGCCTAATCCACTAGACTTTCTCCATACTCCAGGTAATTGCTATATTTTATAAGCTGGTAATTGAAAGCATTTACTTATCACTAATCTTCTACCTAGACCTTTGTCATAAAATTCTTATCAGCAAGTTGCATGATGATGCAATAGGTGCACCACGACTGTGAACGGAAGTTCACCTTATTGCAGTCACTTGAAGACTGTGCAGAAATAGCGTCCTGAACTTTTCCCTTCATTGAATGGAATAGTTTCTACTTGTGCCAAACGCCCCATAACAGCTGCAAAAATAACACTTTTAGCACTGCACAAAACCACAAATACTTGCAGACCAACTGCTGCAATTTACATGTTCCATTGCAGTTCTTCCTGTACTGCACTAAGCATACATTATTCTGATGCAAATCTGCTTTTTCATTCCATCACTTTCTAACGGTATTATTCTACAGTTAAGTTGCTTCTTATTCTCTCCATAGAAATAGCTGTACAGCCTCATTAGGTTAAATTTTTTCCGGCAGCTTAAAATTAGGGCCGGTTCCACCGAGCTCAGTATATTATAAATCCGAGTTTCTTTTCGAAAAATGCTCCGTTTCCCTTGTTGACAACAATGGTTGCTAAGGTTCTAAGTTGCTTAGGTTCTAAGTTACGCTGAGCTTGGTGAAACCAATTATTCTGTACGTCTGAGCTGGATGTGCATACAGTCTACTGCACTTTGTTTATGACTTTTCTAACTTCTCGCTTGTGTCTACCCAGCCTGGTTATACCCAAAAACTCACTGCACGATGTACGCTCAGCGACTCACAAGTGTATGACTGGTGCCTTCCAGAATGTACCCTGATAATAATAACTGTGTCCCTCTCTATCCTCTTGCCCCACCCAATGATAAAGAGGTCACGCTTGGACCGCCTGCCCTGTCACTCTCCCACAGCATTCCAACATGTCACATGCAATCAAAACCCAGATCACGTACGTTGGTACGTACAGTACACAAGAAAATCATCAAAGCACCAAAAGCCTTCTAATCATACATTATGCAACAAACGACCTTCTTGACCTTCACACATTCTAATCCAGACATGACATTATTCTAGTGCCTATTCTAGCCAAAATGGAACAATCAAAATTATTGGAAATTCCCCAAATTCGAATTTAACCTTCGTGGCAACCATTACGTGTATACCGGTCGTTCGATACTCACTCTGAGAGAGACCGTATGGAGTCTAGAGAGAGTGTTGGTCCTGCCCTTGCACCGGTGTCGGAGGCTGGGAGTAGAAGACAGGGAGTAGTTTGGAAGGAAAAGGGAGAGGGGTCCAAGGGGGCACGTACTTTCAGAGAGACCTTTCTGAAGGACGAAGGGTCGTTCCAAAAGGTGGGGGGGGGAGAGAGAGAGAGACAGCGGGTCACGTGACGTCCGCTGGTGACGTAGGAGGTGACGTAAAGGCAGGGTTGCCAATAGTGGAACGTGGGGGGGATTTCAAAACGCGCGGTTCTTGTTTGCTAATTTCGGACATAATTGTGCGAAAATTGTGCAGTTTGGTGATTGGGCTTTTTTTCATGGAGTTTGGCGCCTGGAATGGCGGCGACTTGATGGACAAGAGAGGAGGGCAGGGTAGCCGGACTTGCAGGATGAATAAGCAAGGACGGCTCGGGGGACATTCCAAGGCCAAATGCCACTCATGGCCTGGCTGGGTGTTAATTATGAGATGTTCGTGTGTAATGTGGCACGTGCCAGATGGATGGCGAGAAGGCGACACTCTTACGGGACAAACATCGGGGCAAAATGACATACGGCTTGATGTTGGGTGGAATGTTTGCAAACATCATACCTCGGGGCAGGAAGGGTTGGAAAACAATGTTGTGTCGCCGGCTATTACGGTCCGTATCGTTTACTTTGATTTAGTTGGACTTGGACTGGACTGAAGAATTTATTAAACTAGGACACCACACGTCATATGTAATTACGTTTAGTGTTGTCACAGCACAGGTACACCAGTACTTTCGTAAATACAGTATTTACTTTCTGGAAGGGAGCCGACTTTTCTCTTGCATTAATAGTGGATAATTCATGAAGATTAGAAAGTAATTTTGGATCAAAAATATAAAATGGGTTCACTGAAATAAACACATGGTTGTTACCTGAACATTCGTATTAGCAGGAACACGCCAGCATAGAGGACAACCAAGCAGAAATGAACGCAGGATGTCAGTAGGAAACTTACTGTATTTATCCTTCCAATAAAATCTCTATCTCTATAAATAAGGAAGTTTGTGAGTTTGTCAGTGTGTCAAAATAATAAATTCAAAAATTCAGGGCGGCTTCTGATTGGATGTATTATTATTGTTTGATTGGTTCAAATCACATTCGGGTGGCTGATGGTTGGATCTGCAAACTGGGGCTGACGGGATTGGACGGTGTAGGTAGGTTCAGGACGGTTCGGTAGTCGTCGCGTCGGCCCGAATGCGTTTTGGGCAGGGCTTTACAATTCGGGTATTCGGACTCTACATCCGCTAAGCGCAGCACGGCCTTTCCTAAGTAACACACTAACACTGGCAGGGCAACATCCTTTATTTGTATTTTGCCTATTTGATTGTGGGCCTGGGCCCGACACTATGCAAGCAAGACATACCTGTGAGTATAGACCCTTGTCGTATGTAAAATTATTTTGTACTCACCATCACAGCATGTACACGACATGGTGAGTACCGCCGGTGAGTACACAGCACGGAGAGAAGTAATGCCGAGCCTTGATGCACAGCAGCTTCCTTAGCCACTTTCCTACACCATGCTGGCACCTAACCCCCGTATTTCCGTATCAAGATTAACACACAATACTGTACAGTACATTATTATTATTTTTTAAATAACATTATGTTCCTGACCGTGTTCGAATCACCGGAGTCCGTGCCGGAGTTGACAACCAAGGGTTCACCCAATCCCCGCCACGCGTCGCAACGCAGTGCAGCAGGTGGCGCCATCACCCGAGCCCCCCCTCCAACCACTCCAATTATTTTATAAACCCATTTCATCTCTAATTAATTACAACTTAACCACGATAACCCGACCCTGCACCGCAACCAACACTATTCCCCCACCAAATCGCGACATATGATCGATCACACCCAGAAAGTGATCGGGGCAGTGGAAGAAGGAAGTGCGGCGATGGGTCTCTTGGCCTGGCAACTCGGGCATCAGTTTCGGGAGGTTTTCCGTCGGGTCCGGTTGGGGCCTGTGCTGCTTCCTCCTCTGGACTCTCTTCTTCTTCTACTTGCCTTTGGCTGCTCCAGATTCGTCTAGGGAAGAGGCGGGAGGGGGGGAAAAACTCTTTCCTTTTTTCTTACTCTTCTACACTGGAGCAAGGGGAGGACCAGGACCCACAAGAAGGCAAAAAGGACTTTTGGTTGTGTGTCGCCGAGATCTGTGTTCCATCATGCCCAGGTTTATGGAGAAGGAGGTGAACTAGAAAGGTGAGAGCTAGGCCTAGGTCCAATATGCCAAAGGGGAAGGGGATTTAGTTTTTTAAGAATGGCTTGGGGAAGGGGAAAAAATGGGAGGTTGAAAGGGTAGGGGGGAAGGGAAGGGAAGGGGGGAAACATTTGGCACAAAAAAATAGAGTGCGTTTTGGCCATTTGTGGTTTCGGATGAACAGCGACTAGTCTGGACACGGGTTGCTTGCCCGTAATGCGGCTCATGTGCTGTGCGGTGTTACCACGGTGTCCAGACTAGGCTCGTAACATGGTGTACAGCATAAGTAGAGAAAACCAGGCCTTGACGTAGCTTTTAATGCATTTAGCCTTGCTGAAAGGAGCTGTTACACTAGAGGGGTCGAAGTGCACATGGTCATATGATTGTAAGCCCAACTCCACAGCACATGTCATTAAGACCAAACCTGAAGTGTGCCTGATCCTTGGAATGAAAGCACAGAAACCTAACAAAGTTTACTTGGAATGTAGGTTGTTGGTAAAAATTTGGCTTCACCATATTGTGATGATGTGACAAGGTCGTCTTATTTGCTGCGTTGCTTCCCCAGTAATTGATGTATAGGATGGCAGGTGCATGTTTAGCAACGGCAATATTAAGTAATGGACTTTGCAAGTGGAATTAAGTACCCATTGCATACATATTCATGCACAGACTTGGGAGATACAGAAAGTGTTGGGAAATCTAATATTTTTAATGTTAGCGACAGGATTGTAATGTACGCTAGTTGTGCTTCTGTAATTTAAGCTGTGGAAGTTGTCGTACCACTTAGGCCATCCCGACAGGCTTTATAAGCAGGTCTCGCCTGCAGATGGCAGTAGGCTACGTGTCAACATGCCTTTCGCAGATGGAGGCACTTTGACCGATTCACCTGTGCGTGCTTGATTACATTATGCTTAGGCTGGCAGTAGGCTCAAGTCCAACAACCTGGCATGAGTAAACGGTAGACTTAATGTACTGCCGCCAACATGAGAGGGAGTCTTGAGTAACTTAAAATATCCGTATGTACATGCTAGACTTCACATGATATTTAGAGCCATATTTTGTGTCATTATTATTTGTAAAGCCATCATTTTTGCATGGGTCTCATTTTGACATTTTAATTTACCACATCGTTGCATGCTTGTTGGATTTATGTTTTGTTATTCAGCACATCCTCCTTATGTTCTCTCGGCCCTTTCCACCTTGTCCTCCCATCCACCTCCTTGCTTTTATGTTGTTTGCAGTGGTGCATGTGCAGCGGTCAGTGTTGCATGCAGTGTGTGGGTGGTTGTGGCAGCACGAGGATTGGACAGGATGACGGAGGGAAGGTGACTGACTGTAGTGAGCGAAAATGCCCGATAAAGAAGAGGAAGCGCCCTCGGCTTCCTCCCCGGTGAGTACAAGGCGCACACTTGAACTTTGGGGCTGTCGCAGCACCGGTGGCGGAACGCTTGGTACCAGGATCTGGGTTGTCTGCATATGTGTTACTATAGTAGTTGTAAAGTTGTGAGTTTATCCTGTGAGAGTGTGTTAAAGGGCATGACTTATCTGGCTAGCCATATGTTTCATTTTTTTACACGTAAATCTGCCTGGCTGCTGCAGAGTTCTAAGTGTAAAGCACTTATGTTTTTCATTATCAGTCTATCAGCGACTAGTGCCGGATGATCTCATAGTACAAAGTAAGCTTTCAGGCCAGTAATTGCACGTATCAGATTTCATACCCACAGCATTGTACCATTGACCAGTAGCCCATACTATCGGGCGCCACCCAATCTTGACATGCAGGACACGCCATTTGGATAATGTTCACCGCATTTTAAGTGCCGTCATCAAGGCCGTAATGAATATGTTATTTTGTTTTTCATTACCCCCAAAGCCGCACTTGAAAAAGAGGGCTGGACTAACAGGTGGTGATCCGCGATACCGAAACCTGATCGGGCATTTTAATGGACTCCAAAACGGACGAGGAAGGAAACCCAAAGCCTTGTAATGGACGGGTTTCCAAGCCAGGATGACGATGACTCGAGGAGAAAACCTCTGGATGAGTCACACCAAAATGTGTGTCCCCCCCCTCTCTAGTGGAAAGAGGGGAGTGATGCAAGTTGTACTCCATGATTTGCATGAAATATTGAAGGCAGGGTTCACCATTGGTGCTTGTTTTAGGGCGACGTGCGTCTACGCACGTCAGACATCAGTACACTCTGCACCGAATCAATACCCATATTCGCCTGATGCAAAGATAAGGGGGGTGGAGAGAAAACTTTTGGGTGAACACCGTGCCATTTTCTGGTGGGGAATGCCATTTGTTCTTGTGGAAAATGTCGGAATTGGAACTGCGAAGGGGGAAAAGAGTTGAGGGGGGGAATTGAATGAGGCTGCAGCATAATGCGGTCGAGAAGACTTTTGAATGCCCTTTACTTTTTGAAACGAAGGCTTTTGTGACCGGGCAAAGTCGACCGTTGACCTGGATGAGAGAGTGTTCTGGAGAATTTTTTAAAAGGAGGATAGCACCTGTTTTTTATGGTGCATCTGACTGATAAAGCTAAATTGTGTCAGGGTACTTGAGAGATTAATTGTGGATGTCTGGCTTCAGGTGACAGGGTATTGCTTGTACGTGAGAGTATGTAGGATGATGGCAAATTGCGTGTGGTTAGGTTAGGTGTGAATTCCGGTTCATGCGTTGAAACAAATCCTGCAACATGTAATTTTTGGTTGTTACAATTGTTTTGCGCACTTCCTGGCGATTGTTTCGTGATGATTAAAATCTCTGCTGATTTAAAGTTGTGCTGCATTTCTGGGCAGTATATTAAGAAAATAAATTTCACGATATTTTTCTGTCAGCATCTGCTGTGTGTTAAATTTGGCTAAAAATGTTCTAAGTGGTTATTTCCTCGTTTCCTTCGCCAGTTGCTTATTCCTGTGCTTTACAAAGACCCGTGCCGGAGCACCCAATATTTCTACCACCACATAATATCACAGGGAATATTTATGAAGGTCAGGCATTTCCGTTGTTGACAAACAGCACGGTTATGCAAATGACGACAAGTTTTGCATATGATTCCGCATAGTTTCTGCAAAATTTGCATTCAGCCACGACGGGCTATACGAGCAAGAATTTCAAGCGACTCTTTTTCCCTCGGTTTTTTGATGAAGTTATTCGGTAGGGCAGCCCCTGAGAATGCCCGTGGAAATAAATGTTCCAGGCTCGGCGGGGTTAATATTGCAGCAAGCTCCGGTACAAAATGGAATTAGCCGCACTATTTATGTTGACCCGATGCAAAGCTTATTTGCAACCTGTCGCGGAAGCCAGCCCAGCAGGGCAGAAGTCATTAAGGCCCCTTTCATTAAGGGCCCTGAATCTCCGGAAGAACAGCGTGGGTTCTTTTTTTTTATGTGGCCGAAATTTGGGCACTAATGACCCCTCCAGCTACGTCACCTGGGCTGGACTCGATGCTTAGCTGACTAATACGGGTATCGATTATCGGTTTCGGGGAGAGCCCTCCCGAGAGTGCAGGCCAGAGGAGGAAAGGAATGGGACTAAAAATACTATACCTATCTGGGGGTCTGCTGGGGGAAGCAGGAACCGGGGCCCAGAAAAGGTCTGACCTGTGGTACCGTCAATCATCAACGGGAGTCAGGTCACTCATCCTACGAACAGAAATAAAAACTGTTGGGCGCCCACCAGAAATCCGATAGTCCACAGGTGCTTGTTAGGATCCTAATTGATTTTAAAGGGGGGCTTCCATATGGTCAATAGCAGGTGCTATCGATGTATCTAATAATTGCAAACGATATGTCGCAATTTCTTTCGGTTTATGTGGCGACAAGACTAGACCAGAAAAATGCGATGTATGGCATATTTCGATGAATTGCGAGCTATTTATTGAATATTGACCTTCGACATTGAGTCCCGTGTTTAACAGGCTGATGGATGCGGGGGGTTGGGATGCTGGCAGGGACGTAAAGAAATGGGTGGGGGGTTAAAACTCATTGGCAGACGAGTCTTGTTGCGGAATAGCCAACGTTCCAGGCATGCACGGGTCCGGCCCCGAATATTTGGGCAGAGGTGGTGGCCCACTCTGGAATGCGGGCTCCATTTAGGAGTCTTTGGACCGGAACATGCGTGTGTGTGCAATCCGATTCTCATAACTGCGGCAACCCCGGGTCACGTGGAGTTGTCGCCATGTTTGGTCCGGAGGTGCCGCAGGTATTTGAAGTCTGCGTTATTCGGCACCTCTGTGACATTTTCCGGGGTGTTTGCTAATTAAAACCTGCATGAAGTGGGCACATATTTGCGCTGGGGGTGTTTTTCCGAGCAAATATTGACGAATTAAAGAGTACTGACCTGGCAAGTACACTATTTACGTCTTCTTTTCGCGCGGGGAAAGGACATGGGTGGGGGGTAAAAGCGATGTATACCGAGTTATTTTTGTTGGGTGGCCCAGGTTAATTGCCAGAGAGTGGCATGCAGCAGGCAGTGCAATTGAGCAAAAGCTTGGAGACCCGATCGACTGCGAGTAATCTTCCGGTTGTTAACCTCCCCTGGTGGAATTTCCGGTTGGCAGTGGGCTTTTTTATCATGTCACTTGACCTCGCGTTGCCAGCTTTCCTCGATCATTTGGCACCTGGGCATGCACTGCTTTCCCCTCCTTGGCGACACACATGACCCCCGTCGTGACAGTAGGGGTCAGGGACAAGGTGAAGCCCGTGACAAGTCTAGTTTGTTTTGCGACCAGAGGGTTCCTTAACTGCTTAACACATTGAGTGGGAGGACTCGAAATGGGTCAGTGGAAATCCATGCCATGTGCTGTAAAACGATCCTGCGCATGAGTTGGCAACGAGGAAGATGAAAAAGGGACCAGAAAAAAAAAATTAAAAAAATTGACCAACAACAGAGCCATTATTGAGCCGGACAAGGATGGCCATGTGCACTTGTCACTTATAGGGTAGCATGACATGAAGGGGTGACTGGTCAGGTTTTAAGCTTGCGTGGGATGATGCAGGTTCGAGGGATTAACCATAATTCGGGAATGTTTTTAAAGCAGCTTAGCTGTAATGAGCAATCCCGCTTCTTTTATGCATGTATGTGAATGAGTGGCTTTGACATTTCGGAAGTAGTTATTCAGGCAGGGGGATTACAGGTTAATAGATTCAATGCGACGCTTATTTATTATTTAACCAATTGACAACGTAATGAAGTGAGTGATACTTCCAAATCTGTGCATCAATTGAATCATGAGAACTGTGTGGATGTTTGGATAAATATTTCGTACTCACACACGTTGCTGGCTGATAGTTTCGGGCGAGTACATACGCAAGTACGTGCCTTGCTGCAAACTACTCAAATAGTTTATGGCACTTAAAGCCCTATAATAATAAGTGAAAATAGCCTCGGGCGACGAATTTAGTAAGACAAGTAATTAAGCAGACTGTAGGTGGCCGGCTTGGAGAACAAAACTTCTAATATAGACATAAGTGCTCGAGTGTATTGTGGCGAACAATACAAAAATGCGGTCATTTCGCTGATTGTGTCAAGGCTGTGTCGGCATTATGTTTGTTCGAGCCACTCTATTTCTCAGCTCGTTGACTTCTATTCGAAAGAGGGCTTTTGTTGCACACCCTGGGGTCCACGTGAAAGGGGGCCTCTCAAGAGATGTTCTTCCTTGCGACATGATGGGAAAATGTTTCACCGACTCGTGTGCTTTATAACCCTCCCCTCCTGCCCGCTCATTAGTCAGGTTATTAAACCTTGGGGTTTATTAATTTTTATTGGCTCCGCTCTTTGTCCGGAACAGGAAGTGCATCATGTTTGAGCGATCTTGACCCCTCAATTACGACGATGGGACGTAATATCCCTCTTTGACTTCTAAATTGAGAGGTGAATTTGATTAATAGCGCACTTTGTCCGACGTGGCCTCCTTTTTGTTGCCCAGGGATCCGACCGAAAGTTTCCGGTATCGCTGATGGGATTACACGGTGTACTACTCAATGATACATTGGACCGTCAATGACCTCCCTCGGACACACGTCTCCCATGACCAAAAATCCCGGTTTTGGCTCCGTGGGATGTTCGAGTGACATTTTTCCCAGCACCCCCCTCCGACGCAGTTGTTTGTGTGTGTGTGTGTGTATGATGGGTTTATTTCATTTGCTAACCGAGCTTGGCCCTTGGCAACCGACGGTACCTCGCCGGCCCAAGTGAGACTGAAGAAATGACACGGCAGAGCCAGCAGCCAGAGCAAAAGGCTCCAAGAATAGTCTCAACACCGAGTCTCGTGGCCTCATTCCTCTTGTCTCTCCCCTGCTTTCTACATGGAAATGCTTGGGCTGTTCCTGAAGTTTCAAATGACGGGGGTTTTCGGACCTGGGTGTTTCGCTCTTGAAAAATGTGACCCTTGCCTCGCCCTTCAGAGAGGTTGCAGTATTTGAAGATAAACGTATATTACCTCTTCTTTTTTTTGTCAGCCCTTGACGTGCTGCTGTGATTGGAAAAACGTTAGCAGGGATTCTCAAACAACCTTTTGATGTTTTTCGTTATTGCTCCGAGAATATAACGCAATATTGCTAAAAATATTGACTAGGCCGGTCTATGTGAATGTATTCCGCTCTTACAAGCTAGGCACTGCGGGTGAGCAATTTGGGGATCCGCCCTACCTGTATATGTAAAAAAAAAGTTAGAATCCCAGGTTAATATGATGAGAGAAAATGTGTTGTTTTTTTGGACGGTTCTGCACCCCCCTCACACACAACACCCTCATTCGGACATTATCAACACGAATGCCTATCCTAATTAGAATGGGGAATGAGAGGGTTTTGTACCCCGGTGCGTGCGAGTTGGCCAGGGGGAAAAAACTGGCCCAGTCACTTGCGAGTAGCGAGGTAGCTATCGGCTGATTGAACTACTTGGATGTATGTCCTGCCGAATGTGCCACAGGCAGGCGCAATGGCCTGGAAGGAAGCCTGTATAGATCCCCGTCAGCAAAGGTAAAGATCAGATTACCCCCTTCTTCCCGCCCACTCCCCAAGGTTCAAAAATAAGTCGCCTTTCCACGCAATGCGGAATAATAAGCAGAACCAGCAGGCCTTCCCCCCCCCCCCCCCCCCCCCCCCCCCTTTTT